>SNQJ01S0140053.1:7779-25195 GCA_010110895.2 Picea sitchensis | reverse complement strand
AAAATCCAAGATATGAAGTCACATCCTCCGACATTGGTCAATATATTCAGTATATGAAATACCATGGAGACATAGGGAAATCTATGGATATATACACTTCTAAGAAATATATACTAGGATGGGCCAAATATAGTTGCAAACCTAAAGGCCATATAGACCTAAAATTAGGATCCAAGGGATTCTTCAATACTATTTTTTTTTGCATCAAGGGAAAAGATAGAAGGGTGCTCATAGAAATTTGACCAGGAAAAAAGTGTCAATCAGGTGAGAATGAATGCACTCACATAGGAATGTGTGTGTGTTTTTAAGAATGTGCATCTGTTCTTGATGTCATAGGTTCGACAAACCTCGAAACGCCAGCCAGGATGCAACGTTGGCTCCTCGGCAGGAACGTACACACATTTATAAACACACGCATACATTATTAATAATGCACACATATTCCTAAGAATGTGCACACGTTGTAGGAACATGTGTGTATTCTAGTTGGGCCCAATTAAAATGGCTCACGAACCCACTTTTTCTTATTCCACCTATCGCATAATGCACTTGAGAGGACATTGAGCGAATTGAAGCTATGGGGTTTGCTGACGAGGTATCCAAACGATCTTGATGTCACCTCATAGGTATTCCTTGTATTTATTTGTATCCAATTTCATGTTTTTTTAATTTCCTCAACAATTTGATTTATTTATTTTTTTAATTTTCTCAATTAATTAATGAAGCTAATTTATATAAATTCCATTATTAAATTGCAACACAATAATTGACATGGAACCTAGAGAAAACTAAAACTTGACACAACCAAAGGAAGGAACGCAAAACCCCAACCCACGACCAACAAATGTAAACAAAGAAATTGTTGAAGGGTTCAAGCGTCTCAGATATATTCAATGATTTACAAATTACTATAGATCCCACACGATTTTCATTAGCTACTTCCTTGTACACCATTGTATTTTCCATTCCAAGTGCCTAAGGGAAATTAACAAATATTTCTTATTATAGGGCTAGTATGTTTGAACACTACAATAATAGCATAGATAAAAACCAAGTGAGACCATTGAATATATTACAAAAAAAGAATTGATCTTGTAACGTTCCCCAACCCGAATGACGTCTATGAATTACACACACATTTAACTATTGTTTGATACCATTAATTAGCTGCATCTACATCATGCCAAAATCGACATGAATGAAGCTTAAATAACTCAACAAAAAAACACATAAATCGTACTCAAATACAAAGTGATTGCATAACAATTAAACGCATAATGCAACAAAGAAACTGGATAAAACACTTATATTTTAAAATAGTTGTGAAGCAAGATGCTTGGGATGGATGTTTCACCCAGCCATAGACTTGTTGTTCAAGATCTCAAAAAACAATTACCCCTGAGCTCGGGCTACTGATGAAGAAAATAGGTTGGTCTCTCATTGTCCACTGACAACTTAGAAAAATCCCACAACTCACTGGTATTCTCCTACAACTATCCCAATTTTCCACCATCTCAATCTCTATTTTGTACCAGGGAATCCAAAGGAAAGGGGTGCAATGTACGGAGCTTTTCATACAGTCTTTGCAGTCATGTACACGGGTCACATTGGAGACAATCGTGTCTATGTGGGTGTTCTCAAGGGTAGGTGTGTATCCCTCCAAAAACATGCATATTTGGGTTGTACAATAGATCATACTTTTCGTATTTTGTCTACACTTGTATTTATTTCAATGGGCCACTATCCATATTATGGGAGCCCTGATTTTCGCATAATAAAATCATTTTTAGAACGAGCTTTCCCTCCTAGGTTTTTCCAAAGTTATCTACCCAAAAATATTGGTAGGATGAAAATGAAAGGCCACCCAAATGGTAAGATTCATTAGCATCCATTTTCATCATGTACAAAAAGTGTCAAATACAATATTTTATTTATTATAACACCGGTTAATTTACCATTCAGCCACCCTAATGCTACCATTCATTAGCATCCATTTTCGTAGTACAATAAATTTTAAATACACTACTTTATTTATTACAAGATTTTAAATACATTTTTTTATTTGTTTTAACACCGGTTAAGTTACGGTTCGGCCACCCTAATGTTAGGATTCATTAGCATTCGTTTACATCCCACAATAAGTTTTAAATATAATATTTTATTTGTTACAAGATTTTAAATACAATTTTTTATTTACTATAACACCCATTAGTTATCGTTCAGCCACCCTAATGGTAGAATTCATTAGCATCCATTTTCATCCTACAATAAATTTTAAATATCATATTTTATTTATTACAAGATTTTAAATACAATTTTTTTATTTATAATAAAATTCTTTTTGTTATTTTATTCTTAGATCGGGATTTATGAAGTAAGGAGTTATTATTTCATTTCATGTCAAGTTTTACAAATTCTGTGTAATTTGTTTTTTAAATAAATCGACTCTATTTTTATTAATATTTTCCTTGTCCCACAAACAAGGGGGTCCCATACACCAATTTGGGATGGCTTGGTAGTGACCTTAAAATTTGACTATTATTATTATTATTATTATTTAATTTTACACATGTATGTATCTTGTAATTTAATAATTTTTTTAAATTGAACCCACTTCATTTTTATAACTTCAAGTTTTTTTAATGTAAGGTTATCTAATCTAATCTAAATTTTTAGAGAGTGATATTGGTTAAATGTAAAGTAGTTTTAATTAATGTTCACTAAGTAGTTAGGAAGTAGTGATAATTGCATTTTTTAGATTATTATTAATTATAAATAAAGAATGAAATCTTTGGTATGGAAGATGTGTGAAAGAATATTAAATATTATTGTATGTGTATTGTTTTATCTAGTCTCTATTAAATGAAATAAGTTTTAGAGTGTTGTGGAATAAATGAAAGGTGTAGTTAAAGAAGATCTATGATTAGGATTTTCTAATTATTATTTGGGTAGCTAGGAGATGGTTATTATTAGGATTTGGGTAGTTAGGAGATGGTTATGACTAGAATTTTCTAWTTAACTATAAATAASKAGTATAGAGTCCTCCTTATCCAAGATGTGTCSAGAGAATATAAAATATCACCCTATTATTTGGATAAACAAAGTGTTCTATCATTTCTAAAGATTACAACTCATATCATATTTATATCACGATAACTACCTAGGTCTTTATTTAATAATAATTAACATAATGGATCTAGTCTACATTACATTGAGCAACTCCCATAATTACATTTATGTTACTTTATGGACCCTAAACTAAGACTTTGTCTTTCATATAATTTCAATTTTTATATTAGAACTATATACTTATTGTTTTGATTAAGTCAAGTGGCTCTAGCTTTGATAGTTAAGAGAAAAAGGTGTGTATGTGTAGAATTACTATTACTATTATTAGTTGTTGCATGCAATTTAGATATTAGAACATTGGTCCAATATTTTTTATGTAACACCATGTAGCTTGACAGTGAGACTAAAATTTGAATTCACATATATTGTCATCACTCCTATTCCATATTCTCTTATAAACCTAAAAAATGATTTAAAAAAACCCATCCATTCTACTATTTTCCCATCCCCATTGTTGATGTCCTACTCGTACTCTTACTCTTCAAATTTTAAAGTAAACACAACTTGTTTTTTTTATTTTACACGAGTGTTCCTGAGATGGGAGGGAGAGCGAGATTATATGCATTGTTTTTTTTAGGGATTGGTGACAATGTGGTAGGTAATGTAATGATATTTACAAAGCATGTGGAGACAACTTCCATCTCACTCCATGATCATGGGTATTTAGGCAGGATTGGTCGATATATCCTTCAAAGACATGGTCATAGGGGACCAAAACCTAAATCAAAATATAAAGATATGAATATGAAAATTATAATAACATGTTATAACCATATATATATTCCCAATGAGAAAACATTATTAGATAGAGAAAAACAAGTTTAAAATATAGTAATAAATGTTTAAAGGATGCCTAACAACCTATTACATCATATCGATGCCCAATGGTGGAATGTCATCAATAGAGTCGATATTTGGGATAAGTGGAAAAGCATAACCACTTTCAATCAGATCATTGAAATTCTCAACTGTAGGAAAGTTGAACGCGTAGCTCTGTTCGTTGGATACATTATCGATAGCAATAAGAATACACAACCTAGTAATCAAATTGTAGAACATGAAGGGAATGTTGTTGTAATTGCACATAAGAACTGTCCCATGCAATGTTCAAAATGGAAGATAACCGGGGCATTTTTTATTTATATCTGTAGAAATTTCTTCCAATAAGGTCGATTTGAATCCCCAATCATCCTCAAAATAGTCTAATCGTCATTCAAAATAGGCTTGACCAAACTAGAAATTTTCAACTTCCTCAATTGACCATACAAAGGTTGAACCATCATTGATGAGACATATTAGCTAGTTATTGTATAATGCTAATGACATACATTGTATGTCTGTGGTGGAAGCAAATGAAAACCCCCATTCATTTTTGAAAACATCCAACCAATAGATTATGTACCCATAGTGAGGGTACTCTTCATAATATTTGTCTAAATACAACCAAAATAGTTTATTCTTATAGAACACTGCATCCTTAGGGGGTGTAGTGCCACCATAAGGAAGTTATTTCCTTCTCCACACCCTATCAAGGCTGCTACAAATTTAATACTTCGACTTCATCCTTTTATAAACATGTTCCAAGACAACCCAATCATATTTATTGGCAATCACATTTTTGAGTAGAGAAAAGAAACCATAATATCCAACTCATATACAACCAATATTTTTAAAGGCCTTGGTAAATGGATTCATCACAAAATAATTGTTGCAGTGGGAGTATTTTGTTGGAAAAGATAGCAAAACCATAGTTCCAGCTGTACACTCAACTCTGTATCTAGAATCAATAAACGACACAAGAAAATGAGAAATGTGCCCATCTTGATTAAGGTATTCTCCAAGGAAATAATTTTTTCGATCATGGAAGAAAGGGCTAAGAAATCCAAATGCATTCATGGAAATTTGGTTGCATTGTGACAAGAAAGATTGGCTTTCTAAAACGTCCTTCCAGCATTTAGAAACAATTCTAAACTTAGTCAACACTAATAAATAAAGTCATATAAACACCATTTGCAAAATACCAAATGGGAAAGAACCCTAGATGGTCATATCCATAGGCATTGGGCACTGAAAAAAATGCACAATTAATTGGACCATTTCATAACAAAGACTAAAAGACAAAAATAGAAACAAGATCATAAATTATGACAATTATGAATAAAAACATATCTATGAAAAAAATTGAATCATAGAAGCATGGACATGAAGACGAAAAGGAAAAAAGAAAACATGCAGTTAAGATTAACTTTTGTATGCTTTTGAAAAACCATTATTCACATATTGGTATCTTTGAATTTTGACCAAAGATACTAATATTTACCAAATGTTTGAATTTCGCAAATGTTAACTCTATTGGGTACACAATCATACTAATATTTTTTCTATTTGGTCAACTCTTAAGTCATCCATCTTGGTGAATGCATTCATACATTAAAAGATTAAATATTTAATAAAGCATTAAAGTCTTCAATTAACATAACACATGAGTAAGGTTAGAAGAAAGCCATATGTTCTTGAATGGGTATATCATTCGATTGAAAATGTCATATAAAGTCTTCCACCATAAATCCTAATATAAACCCTAATTTTAAAAAATTATAAATTAAAAAAATGTAACATCTCAGAAATCCTAATTTAGAGAAATGTAAAGTGATGTTACATTCATAAAATTTTGAGAGTGAATAAAAAGTAAATACAATTGTTTTTAATATTGAGTAACTAAACAAAAAGGAAATGAAAATAAATGTTTTTTAATTCTAGGTGAGTGTATAAAGGTTAATAAATGGTAATCTTTAATACTCAATATTAATATTTTAGATAAGATTTAAAAGCTAAATAATTTAGATATGATTAAGCTAAATATCTAATATTTTATAAGCTAAAATTTATAAATAAAATATCAATATTTAATATTTTAAATATTATTAACCTAAATATCTATTTTTTTATAAGTTAAATTTGATAAATATTTTCGATTGAAAATGTCATAAAAGTCTTCCATCAAAAACCCTAATATAAACCCTAATTTTCTTAAATTCAAAATTAAAAAAATGCAATATCTCAAAGGTATTATAGGTGGCTTGCTCGCTAGGATTGAATCTAAACCTTAACAAAAACCCTAATTTTCATAAATCCTAATTTAGAGAAATGTAAAGTGATGTTACATTCATAAAATTTTGAGAGTGAATAGAAACTAAATACAATTGTTTTTAATTTTGAGTAACTCAACAAAATAGAAATGCAAATAAATGTTTTTTAATTCTAGGTGAGTGTATAAAGGTTAATAAATAAAGATTCAAAATAAAGGTTAATAAATGGTAATCTTTAATACTGAATATCAATATATTAGATAGCATTTAATAGGCATTTGAGCACTGAAAAAAAATGCACAATTAATTGGACCATTTCATAACAAAGACTAAAAGACAAAAACAGAAACAAAATCATAAATTATGACAATTATGAATAAAAACATATTTATGAAAAAAATTGAATCATAAAAACATTGATATCAAGACGAAAAGGAAAAAAAAAAATGCAATAATAATTATTATAAAAATGTGCAGATTTATAAATTATTATAAAAATGAAATAATAATTAAAAATACCATATTTATTGAGATTGATATAAATTGTTATAGATTATTAATTTGAAAATATAAAAAATGATGGCAATGGAGTATATCAACCTAATGTGGTTGTGTTAGTGATATTTAAACAAATGGAAATTGAAAATGACAATTATAATTTTCATGAATGAACGGATTTAAAAATGTGTACGCGTTAAAACTCTTTGATTATCCAGGGAAACACATCCCCTGCATGTGCCTATATATAGTAAACTCTGATACTTTACCTAAATATGTGCTTTGGTCCTACTTAAACATTCCAACTATTAACATTTTGTCAATCTGCAATTTTGATTTACCTAGTCGGTACTTCTGTTGCCTGTCAATTGTGATATTATTTCTAGTAGGATGCTACAGGAATTTGTTTGTCTCTTATAATGTCGTGGTGTGTTGAGACTTTTCAAAAATCTGAACACAAATCTGAACGATTAATCCCTTCCAGCTTCCAGCTGGATAGATATCACTTTCTCTTACGTTTGGATAAGTTGTCAATGTGCCTCTCATAGATACCACGCCGACCAGAAAATCCAAAATTCAGATCCAGGTTAAACTATATATGGTAAAAGTCGAGGTGAAACTATTGCTAAAGAGCCTACATCCTCCAATTTATATTGCTAGTTTGATTTTTTTAAACTTCTCAAATGCTGCATTTTACATAAACTCCCTTATAAAATACTTATAAAATACCTTCAACAAGGAGATGGGCATAGTTGTACTTTGAGGAGACATAGTTGCACCTTCAACCAGGAGACATAGTTGTATTATATTAACTTGCAGCAATTATTACTTTGACCTAAACCAATCTTACAGTAAAAGGTAACAAAAAATTTAGTTTTTGAGTTGATAATTTTTTTTTTTAAATTCAACAATATAAATTGAAGCAAAAAATCTACAATGTCATTATTGGAATAATCAGAAATTACAATTGCTATAGATTTAACAATTTTAACCAATTTAAATTCCCCACAGTGCAACCTCAAATTCTCCTCAAAGCCTAACCCTGGAGAATGCCACTCCTTAACACTTCTTAAAATTAGGTGGTAATATGAGCTCATTATTAAACATCTGATTACGAAAATACATGATGGACATCACCTTCAAGATTAAAATCTCTCAAATCCCACTTATTTGTTTGTGAGGAAATTGTTTTCAAAACCTGTAATATATTTGCAAGAAGATAACTAGCTGAAGTGACGGCTTCGACACTTTGTCATTCACAATTTATATATATATATATTTTGGTGGATAGTTTAATACAATTGGGAAAAATCCAGAGAAGTAACACAAAGAACACAACAATAAATCTTATCTCCGACATTATGCTTGAACTCGACTATTCGATAACAGAGAAATTTTGGCTTAATATTGGTGCATAGTTTAATATATAGTTTAAAATAAATATAGTTTAACCTAAAAGCAATAATATCGTTTAAATAAAAAGAAATAATATCATAAAAGAAATAATATGATAAAAATTCAGGTCCAGGTTAAAGTCCAAAGTCCAGGTTAAAGCAATAATATGATAAAAGTCGAGGTTAAAGCAATAATATGATAAAGTCGAGTTAAAGTCCAAAGTCTAGGTTAAAGAAATAATATGATAAAAGTTGAGGTTAAAGAAATAATATGATAAATTCTAGCGTAATGTACCTCAAAATTTACATATATATATAAAAAAATCCTTTATTTAATTACTCTTTTTATTGGGTACTTTGAGTTGATACTATGTCCTTAAAGTTCAGTGAGTTGTCAACCATGATGTACAACAGTCCTTTGTATTTACGACTCTAACAGAGATTTATCATATTGTCATCTTTCCTGTTTCGGTACTGAGTTATATAAGAGATCATAGGTACATAGCTAGGGATACATTGTTTGTTATTTACACCATGGTAACACCCACCGTATCATTTCCAAACCCTCTTTAAGAGTTAGGGGGTATAACTACTTAGAACCAACTAATCCCTAAAAAAACAGGTCATAGGTGTGAGGTCTTATGATAAACGACTTTGTATACATGTTAATACAAGGTCTATGCGAAAAGGTTATCATCATTCGACATACTTTTAAAACAAACCCCTTTGGGGTAAAAATGAACACTACACTATACAAAAGAAAGAATGTGAGTGGCTAAACTTCGGGTAGGATATGGTTAACGTAAAGGTACTTGAGATTTGACACATAACTAGTGTAACTAGGTGATAAAACGTTTAACCCTACATAGGCCATTCAGGTTTCCTGCCATAAATTCTCTGAGCAACACAACCGGTTGGAATCCCCTTCGCCTTAAAGACATGTGTGCAACATTTATGATGCTCTGAGTTAAGTCTAATTGATACAGTGCCCAATGAAATGCCGGCACTTACCATTGTTCACATGGCCACGTACGATCCCACTCATCCTCCATTACTCCATGCGAAGGCTATCCCATAGCTCTCACTTCATTATGGTCTTGGCTTGGTGAATGGGACGGAAAGGTCCCGATTAAACTCTGTTTTAGTTTTCTATCTTAGCAACATGGTTATGCCTCTCTGAAATAGGACCTTGCTCTAAGTGGGAGAGTTCTTGGCAGCCGACTCCTCGACGGACCACCCTGTAAGCCGGTAAGTCGACCTGGCTGTCATTTGCATTCGGGTTCCTTTTTTTTTCTGTCTTATTGAGTAATTCTAGGTAACTACAGTATACAAGCAGAGCATTTTCTTGTTTTATATCGGTGTTAAAAATATAGTAAAAGGGAAACAGGGTGCTCCAGTAGGGTTTAGGGTTCTCGTATTTAATCCCCTCCCTGTACTAGCTTTCCTATCAAGTCGAGCCATCTTTCTCTGTGGAAGGTCTTATCCCGATGTCCCCACATCTGAGATATTCTATTAATTTGTTTCTTAACTAAAAAAACTGTATTGGGTGTGTTTTCCTTAGTCGGTTAATACCTAGTTGACAGTGTATATATATGGCTTTCCTGTGTGTAAAAGACCTCTAGGTACAGTGTGGAACTAAACAAAGGTCCTATGTTTAAACCTTACATTCACTGGTATACTATGCTGATAATAGGGGTTGTCCTATAGTCCAAAGGTGGTTTTATCTTTTCAGTTTATAATTAAACTGTTACAACGGATTTATGTTTACTATTGCTTTATTCTCATTATATGCATGTTATCCCTGTGCATGATTTTCTTTGGGTTAAAAGCTAGTACTTGTCACTAATGATGGGCCCCTTTGTTGTGCGAGGGTACCCATCAGGGAGGCACGAGCTCCTCTTCCCTCCTCGTTCTAGGAGCACACGGGTTGAGCGTAAATGGTGAAGGTTAAAGAAACCGTTATTACAGTTAAGTTTTTCCTTATTTCATTCTGTTCTTTTAAAGGTTGTGTTATTGTTTATCGGATTCACTTTCTTATTGTTTCGCCTTGTTTCATGCAGAGTGTGCTCACGCCATGGAAGGGGAACGCCCTCTTCACTCTTCCAAGAGGTACTTGGGTTCCAACTACGAATAACCCTCTGTCAAAGTTATTACTAGCACTGTTGATCCAGGCTACGACTCGATCTTAATGTTGTGAAGATCTTTCGTTTCTCAGTTTTGTGTTAGTTGTTTTAAGGGTACACCCGAATTTTGTATTAAACACCAGTACAATGAAAGTGCGCCAAGCTTGCACTTGATTGGATTTGTGGTATCCATAATTCCATTTCTTTAAATGATTAAGAACGATGTATTGGGTTTTTAGTTGTTGTGGATATTATGGTAGCAACAGGATACAAAACTGATGTTTCTGTGTTTAACATTCTCTTCTAAATTTTTTTCCGATAGTTCGGTTTGGTCAAACAGAGTTGAAATTCATTTCTTGATTTGTTCTAGCTATTTTCCCCGAATTAATGTTGAATTTTATTCTTGATTGTTCTAGTTAATTTCCCAGAATTGATGTTGAATTTCATTTCTTGATCTATTCTAGTTAATTTCCTAGAATTAATTTTTGAATTTCATCTCTGAAATTTCCGAGAATAAATTACATAGTCATCTCAAAATGATTTAACCTTGTATATTAATGCACCTACAGCTAGCACAGAAATATTGTAGTTAAGGGAGGTTTGCTCCCACTGGTACTGTGTGCTTGTATTCAAAAATCCTTCGAGTTTTGTTGATGTTTGGGTACTTTGTTTTGTTATACGAACGATAGGGAAAAGGTAGGAAATGAGCCTGAGCCTCGCTTTCCCCACTCGTCACTCGTACATATCATAACCCTAACTTGTCGTGGATTACACATTGCACTGTATATGCGCTACGTAATTTATATTTATATTTTTGCTCTTATTCCAGCCATTAATCTAGCATTTGGTTTATCCTATACCAGAATTAAGTTGATTTGATCCGACGCTGAGACTACTAACCATACCATAGTATCCATGTTTCAACACTCGGTATTGGGGTCTTTGGATTTGCTGGATTAATTTCCTGCGAGTATGTTCACACACATATAAAAGTATATTACCCGACTCTGTTTATAGTTGGTTTTCCCTCAGCGTTAATGTATCGTTTATAAAGATTATCCATCATATAAAATGTCTATGTTCATATCATGCCTATCAGGTCTGCAAGTATGTCGAATATAATCTCAGTATTGCAGGATATTTTTGCCTATAGTTTGAACTTGTATACTTATTAGTGAAGGTTCACTGTATACTAGTTATCTATAGAAAAATAATTTCTCCATAGGGAAATGGCACGCTCGGCTACCAATTACACTAAAAAGGCAAATAAATTTCCTTTTGTTCAACAGATTTAAAATTAGGAAGGTAGTTGTAGACTGTAGTCATCAAACAACCTTTGTCTATGATTTTGGATACATGTTAAATTGAAGGATTTCACCATATCCATAACAAAAACACTCCACAGAGACAGAGATATTGAAATTCCGTACGGAAATAACACACAACAATTATATGATTATTTAAAACAGACAACTAGGAACTACTTCACTACAGATTTAACATGTTCAGTACCATAGATATAAACACATTTGAACAGGTAGGGTTTAGAGTAGCATATATGAACTAAACTCACAGAAAAACAAAGGGAACAACCATGTTCCTCCCAACCATAGAACCGAGCAGCCAAGATCACTTGCTCGATTCACCCCCTAGCATGACCATGAGTCCATGAGGGAAAACTTGGAAACCTCTCTTCCGCAATATCCTTTGATCCAGTAGTTTCCCCTTGCCTTACACTCATTCAGTGCTCATAACAGCAAGGAAAAATCAATAGTTTTTCTCTCCAGCATACTTGGCAGCGTCCTGCCTCCTCACATATGCTTATTTATCCATTTTCCTAGGTCTTTTCCCTCCTTCGGGAATTTTCGCAGCTTTCTAAATCCCTGACTTTTAGGGGCTACCTGTGGCCAATTCCCTAATTTTCCACTTGTAAAAATCATCCTAGAGGTAGTTCCAACAGGTTCCCCTCTCATGGAGTCATGGTCAGCTAAAATTTAACATGGATGTCCCCTTTGTCTCCTGCAATCAATATAAAATTTTATGTCTCTCATACAAATTTCATAGTCCAATATCTAGTTGGGACAAATCAAATATCTGCCCAACAGTCAAAATCATTTATTACAATTATAAAATCCGAAATTCGGAATTTCCGTTAATGGCAAATTTTTTCCAATTTCGATTTTACTAAAAATGAAAATAAATTTCCAGCAATTTAAATTCAAAAAATATTTTTATTTTCTTTATTTTTTGGGGGGGATGTCACATCCAGGTTAAAGCAATAATATGATAAAGTCCAGGTTAAAGCAATAATATGATAAAAGTCCAGGTTAAAACAATAATATGATAAATTCTAGGTTAAAGTCCAAAGTCTAGGCTAAAGAAATAATATGATAAGAGTCGAGATTAAAATATATATGGTAAAAGTCCAAGTTAAACTATTGCTAAAGAGCCTATCTCCTCCAATTTAAATTATATTGCTAGTTTAATTTTTTTAAACCCCTCAAACACTGCATTTTACATACCTTCAATGACGAGACATAGTTGTACTTTGAGATGGACATAGTTGTACTTTGAGGAGACATAGTTGTACCTTCAAGTATATAAAATATAATTGATATGAACCAAAACATTGACTGTTGTGTAATATATGTACACATTAGTGTATGCAAAATGCACATCGATACTATGCAACTGAGTTTTACCTATATTTTATTTATGACTAGCGGTCAACAACAAGATAAATATATTAACCATACTTAGTGTTAACGTGTTCTTATCGATGGCGGATTTTCTTGGTGGAAAATCTTTCTGGTCTTTGCAAGCAACAATTTGTCAACAAGCTTCTCCTCTTGTGCTGCAACAATTATGTCGTCCCTCTATGCGATAGAAGTCGCAACAAGAAACAATTTAGTTGTGTAATAAAATGTCGATCAAAATTAAATTTTATCAATACACAATACAATATATCATTCCACATTACACAATATTCCCCTTCTACCAACATTCACCATCATTCTACCATTAATGCTTAAATTTCCTATTAAATTTGAATGGATTGAATACAATAAATATTCTGAACAAAACACATAGTAAAATGTAAATAATTAATCGGTTCGTACCTAAATGTTTGAATGGAAGATTTCTGGTCTTTCCAAGCAACAATTTCTCAGCAAGCTTCTCCACTGGTGCTGCAATAATTCTGTCCTCTCTTTGTGCAATAGAAGTCGCAACAAGCAACAATTTTGTCCTCCCTGTGTAATAGCATGCCGATCAAAGTTAAATTGTAGTTTATTTAGTCCTATTAATGGAATTCTTGTCAGGTGATGGAATTCCTTCTCATAATTCATTTGTGCCCACTCCATTGAAAAATTATATACGCAACTTGCCACTTATTTCCACTCTTCATGCATGATTCAAGGTTCTGAAATGTAACGACAAGTCAGGTGTAGAAAACTTAATAGTAAAAGGGTGTTTATTTATTTCTACTCCTTTGATGCATAATAAGCCAGGTTATGAAAATGTAAAAACTGAAAAGTATTTACGCTACTTGCTACTTATTTCCACTCCTCTAATGCATGATGCGAGGTTCTGAAATGTAACGAAAAGACAAGTGTAGAAACGTAATAGTAAAAAGGCGAGGTTCTGAAATGTAACGACAAGATAGTGTAGAAACTAATAGTAAAAAGGTGTCAATTTATTTCCATGTAACATCTCTCTCTGATGCACTGAGCAAACTTATTCTTGAAGGACACTTGCTCGCAAGTGATCCGGATTATTATGCTATTAAAACTTTTGATTTTGATTATGAGGCGTTATGGGTTGATGACATATTGTTTTGCTGCATTGACACAAACATGAGCTATTGACTTGGTTTACTAATTGTGCAGGATTTTGGACCTTGAGAATGCAGAGGCATTGATGGAACCCCTTGGACTCTGGATCGAGTCAGGGAGTGTAACATTGGGGTTTGATTGTTTTTATTATGATATTAGCGCATCTGATTAGATGATATGATATGGATATATTCTCACATGATTTGTTGATGATGCAGGATGACGATAGATTTTTGACCAGACTCACATATGGAGTGAAGGGGTCACGCACGACTACTAGAGATGTTGAGGGAGAGGTGTGGACAACAGCCCTGCCATAGCCTACTAGCACATCTGTCGTGGCTCGAACTGTAGGTTAACAATTACCTAGGTCGAGAGGACCCACGATGTCGTGAGGGTAGACTGCGACAGTCGCTCACGATGATTCTAAGGGGTGTGCAATAAGGTGGGGGCCTTATTCCTTAGAAGCCCTTAGTCTCCCATAAGTTCACCTGGCAGAGTGTTGACTCCAGGGGTTATTGATGTCTACCAATTCATTCAATAGGTGAGTGGCACCCTTGGAGCATGTGGTGCGTCCTGAGGGGCAGGTCGTGCAAGAAAAATCGAGAGTGGTGAATGGCACCCTTGGAGCACGTAGTGCGTCCTGAAGGGCACATCGCGCAAAGGAACAAATGAGGCGAGTGGCACCCTTGGAGCATCTAGTGCGTCCTGAAGGGCACGTCGCATTGTTGATGATAGAGGAATGAACCTAGATGACCCTAAGACAAATAACATGTTAAGTAATTAAAAAAAAAAAAAAACAATTTCCATAAGTAATTGTCGCCAATACAAAATCTAAGGTCTATGTCTAAATTACGCTAGTGGTAAAATTTAGTCTACCTTTAAAAAAATAAAAATAATAATAATAATAATTAAAATAAAAGCAACTTAAATGATAAATATGACCTTCATAAAATTTTGTAACATGAAGGGAGTAAGAAATTAATTTATGCATAAAAAAATAAAATCTGTGGTTATAAAATGTAAAGATTGAATTAATTGTTTAATCTTTTTAATAATTTAAAATATACTAATTTAATGATAAAAGGAAAAAGGGGTTAAATTCCACTCCTGCCTTTTTAGTGTTAAGTAAAAAGGAGAAGGAGGGGAAAAAAAAAAAAGGGAAAATAGGGAAAAGAGGTAACATAAAAAGGGGAAAGGGGAACTTAAGGGAAAAAGCGGGAAGTCAACTTAGTAAAGAATCTACATTTAAGAGATTTCTAATTTTAAATTAAATTAACAATTTCATAATAGGGAAAGCCTTTAAGACCTGTAAGGGAATTTAGGGACACCTAGGAGTGATTCTAGGAGTAACTCTAGGTGGGTGAGGGAAATAAGATAGTTAATTAATTAAAGAAATTAAATAATGGAGGAATGAAGGGGATGGGTGACACTTGTATGGAGAAGAATCTTTATGAAATTAATTATAAAAACTTAACAAAAAAAGAAATTTGGAAAGTAAGGAACCATGAAACTCTATATAATGAAGGGAGGTGATGGAGGTTGGAGGATATTCTGTTTGCGTAAAATTACACTGTAGAATTATCGACTTGACTAATTTTCTTGTGGGAGTTGGGATAACCATCTCGGAGAGGAGTGGTAGCTCGGCCTGGCAAGGCAAGATAGGAGCTAGAAAAAACCTCTGGATAGTGTGTGTGGCCCCTTTGCAGCTCGGGGGGGATAAGGGGGATGAAGAGTACCCCTAGCATTGGTTGGGAGGTACCGGTGAAGTCTCGACAATCGGCGAGCGAGAGTTGCACGTAGCGCGTGGAAGTCACTCAGAGCGGGCGAACATGCAACGGTACAATTTTTGTTTGAATGGTAGATTGTTGTAGGTTTTATGATTGGATCTGCATGTTGATTAGTTAAGCAGATTGGATGTTTAGATTGATGGCTGAAATTTTCCTTAGCCTAGCTCGATGATTCTTGACTCTCACGACCTTCGTTTACCCGCATGTCTTGACCACCTACCTGTGATTTATTGTGTCCTTAAAGGTTGTTTTCCTTCATCCTTATCTCCTCACTCCTCGCCTAAGAATTCGGTCAGGAGCCTGATCTACGGTCGTTGCCTTACCGTTAAAAGACTTATGGATCTCAACACCCTGCTTTTCTGTGCGAGTATGATGAGCGAAGGATGAGCCTGTTAGCCCTCTGCTATGTTTTTTTCCTTGTCTAGTTGTTTGTTTCTCCTTGTTGCATATTAAATGACCTCGAATTTGATTGATGGAGAATCTCCTTTAGCTCAACGTTCTATCATGTTTAATGACAAATTTTTCCCTGCACTAGTCATGGAATTTTCACTATATATGGTAATTTTTTCCTTCCTTCCCGCATAGTGGTGGATGTTCATATTATAGAGTGAACCTTCCTCTGAATGCTCAAGTTGACATTTTTGTGACTGATGTTTATTGTAGTTTTCCATGATCTTTACCAACTAAAGGGGTCCGTAATGGTTTTTTTTACCTGTACCTCTGCAATTTGTTTTATGAAATGGCTGTGTAAACTTTCCTCTGCAAAATCGTAATTAGGTAATCGTTGTATTTACTTTGGAATTTTTTTTTTTATGAGATGGTTGTATAATCCCGTCCTCTACAAAATCGTTTATGTAGAGGTTGTGTTAATAATAACTCTGCAATTCATTTTATGAAATCGATGTGTAAACTTTCCTCTGGAAAATCATAATTAGGTAATCATTGTATTTACTTTGGCGGAATTATTTTTATGAGATGGTTGTATAATCCTTTCCTTTGCAAATTCGTTTATGTAGAGGTTGTGTTAATAATAACTCTGCAATTTGTTTTTTGATGGTTGTATCACCCTCTCCTCTGCAAATCATATCCACACAATGGTTGTTGTTATATTGACTCTGCGATATGGGATTTATGTAATGGTTGTATTATTTTCCTCTGTGATTGTATTGGTCTAATGGCTGTAATAATATCTCCCCCACGATAGTTGAGCGTATCACCTGGACAAAGCCCTTGTCGAACCGTAAATTCATGTTTGACAAACTAAATTTTGTTAATGTTTATGCTATTATTTTAGTTCTTTTCATTTCAATAGATAAGAGCATCATAAGAACAAGATCATTGAGAAATACACATTCACAAGAGACACAACATTTATCCTGGGAATCCCTCTAGGGGAAGAAAACCCAGCAAAAACTTTATTATCATAAATAGCTAATACAATGTTCAAGAGATAACTCAAACCAATACAGATAGTCCTCCCCAAGAGATGCACCACTCTTCTTCTCCTCTCTCCAACTGGTAATTGCAGCTTGCCTCATAAGAGAATGAGCAAGTGAGTTG
>SNQJ01S0140052.1:3505-14008 GCA_010110895.2 Picea sitchensis | reverse complement strand
ATGTTGGAGGCGGTCCAGAATTGGACCTCGTTCATAGACCTTGGCGCATGGATCATGACCGCCCATATCCATGCATTGTTTAAATCATATGCGATCGATCGCCAACTTAGGAAAAGTTGGTTTTGACCCTCTTCTTGCCCTCTTTTCATCTAGAGGGGTCTCTCCTTAGGTAAAACACCCCCTACATGCTTAGGTGATAACATCAGGCTCCATGGGGGATGACATGCCCCCTCCAGACTACCAAGAACTCTTTTGCAACTTCAGTGCCTTGTTGTTGGGCTATGGAGTCCCTTATTGAAAATGAAAAAAGACAGAAAACAATATTTACAAAACAAAGAGCCACTCATGGCTCAAACAAAACACTTCTTCAATAAATTCCCATTCACCGAGCCATTACAAATTTCTTCTCTTTCCAAATCATGCAACCTGTAGGTGTGGTTCAAGAACACTTCATAGATATTGAAATTCCCCATCCAGAGGGCATCAAACTTGTTGTATTCCCCTCTGTCTTGCTTGGGTGCATCCCACTTAAGCACTAGATATCCTAGCTCAAATCCCTTTTTTCTGACCTTCCTGTCAAAGGCTTTCTTGATCTTTTGTTGCTGATCGGGGACTCTGTCCATTGCCTACTCTTTGGTTTGTTTCACTTCCACCAGTTGATGAATTCTTCTAACCATATGGTCTGGCTCCCCTTCAAAATCCTAGAATATTTTTTCTATAGGTACAACCAGTTGAGTCGGAAATATAGCTTCTATCCCATAAACAAGTTGGAAAGGGGAGGTGCCTAGGGACCTCTGGGATGTCACTCGATCAACCCATAGAGTGAATTTAAGTTTTGAATCACAGGCCTTCTTACTATCTTCCAACAATCTTTTAATGAGTTTGATCAGTCTCTTGTTAGAAGACTATGCCAGTTCATTGCCTTAGGGATAATAGGGAGTGCAATGAATCAATGAAATCTCAAACTACTCACTGAACTTGATCAAAGGCTTAGACATGAAGGAAGTAACATTATCAGTAATGATTCTACTGGGACAGCCATACCTTTCTATAATATATTCAATAAAACTAATGAACACCTTGTGCAAGCACTCCTGGTGGGGATAGATTCTATCCATTTGGTAAAGTAATCTGTTGCAGTTAGGATCCACTTGTGCTAACCACTTGAAGGAGGATAAATCTCTCCAATGAATTCCAACCCCCATTGTTGAAAGGGTGCTGAAGCTATTACATGCTTTAGTGGCAAGGATTTGAGTTGTTTCTTTCTTGAGAATTGTTGACATTTGATGTAGGCTCTAACTTATCTGCAGACATCAGTGAATAAGGTGGGCCAGTAGTACCCAACCCTGCAAATTTTGTAGGCTATGGTCTTCCAGAAATGGTGCCCCCAACATAGGATTCTATGAAAATCAAACATAACCCTTTGGGTCTCCTGTGGGTTTAAACATCTCAGAAGCACTCCCAAAGGGTCCCTCCAATGCAAGGTGTGGTCAATAAGGAAGTATCTGACTTCTTTGATCTTTAAATCTCTTTCCTTACTCTTTCCCATTCCATCAGGAGGCTTTAATTCTTGCAGAAAATATATAATGTCTGCATACCAAGTGCATTCTGCTAATGGTAAACTGCCCTGAGGACTGCCATCAAACAACTCAACTTGCTGAACTTTTGATCAAATGTTGATGAATTTAACCCCAAACACCTTACAATTAGATTCAACCAGCTACTTGGCCAAACCTTGCCCTTTAACTAACTTGGTGGGTTTTATTTCCAGATCGAACTCAAGGATCTTAGCAATCCATTTAATCCTTCTACAATCCATGTCAGGTTGTATAAGAATGTCCTTCACAGAGGCTAAAGGAACATATGCAATTACTTTTGAGTGCAAGACATAGACTCTGAAAGATTTGAGTGCTTTCACCAGGGCATAGGTTTTCTTTTCCATAATGTCATACCTAATCTCGACATCCCTCAATGCTCTGCTAAAAAACACAATAGGTTGCTCCGTCCCTGCATAATTATTTTGTAGTAGGACAACAACCATTGTATCAATGGAGGTGAAAGAAAAGATCAAGAAGTCCTTGGAATAATCAAGACTGATAAGCACGGGTGCCTCAGATAATGCATTTTTTATTTGATCAAAGGCTTCCTTGGGTTCAACATTCCATTTTACTTCATTTCCCTTTCTGAGCATATTTGTGACGTGTTTTCCAACTCAAAAAATTTTTAGACAAACCTCCTCAGGAAGTTAATCTTCCCCAGGAAAGATTGAATCTTATTTTTGGACCTTGGAAGTGATAAGGCTTGGATTGCCTCCACCCTATTGGGATCAATTCTCACTCCTTCAGCTAATACTATGTGCCCCAGTAATTTCCCTTCCTTCATGGAAAATAATGATTTCTTGGGGTTCAAAGAAAGACAAAACCTCCTGCATTTCAAGAAGACCTTTCTCAAATGATTGCAATTCTCTTTATTAGATATGGAAAAAAAACTGTGATGTCATCCAGATAGATGACTACAAATTGATCTTTCTCCCCAATGAAGGCGATGTCCATGGCTCAAAGAAATGTTTCCCTTGCATTCATCAATCCAAAGGGAATTTTGGCATTCATGAATGTGCCCCAAGGAGTGGTGAAAGCTGTCTTTTCTCTGTCCTTAGGTAGGACTGATATTTGATTGTAGCCAAAAAATTCGTCGATCATGGATATCCTGGATGCACCTGTTACCCTCTGCAATATGTGTTCCATTTTAGGTAGGGGAGAATTGTCCTTATTTGAGCTTCTGTTTAGATTTCTGAAATCAACACAAAGTTTGATCTCTCCACTTTTCTTCCTTACTGGGACCAAATTGGCCACCCATTCAGAATATCTCAAAAGGATGATGATTTGGGCATCTAACAACTTCTTCACTTCTCTTTCCATGATAGGCAACAACATGGGATTAATTTGTCTTAGCTTCTGCCTGAATGGCTTGGCCTCCTCTTTTAGTGGGATCTTATGCTCAATGACAGTTGTTTCATAAGTCATGAGGTCTTCATATATCCAGACGAACAAATCAACAAACTCTCTCAACAATCTAGCATATTCATCCCTCTGTTCTCTTGTCAAGCTTCTTGACAATTTGAAAATATTTGGATCCTCCTCTATGCCAATATTGCACCCAGTTACATCAACATCCTCATTTGAAACCTTACTCTTTACTGCCACATCAATCCTGTCGAACAATCTTTCTAAAGGAACTAGTCCCTTTGGAATGTGATTTCTAGGCAATTGAAAAAAGTGATGATCAACAATTTTGTTGAGAAAATTATCTTCCTGGGAGTCTTCTTCAAAGGCAGAGTCTTGATCAATGTGTAGTGTTGAACATTCTTCAATAGTATCCAGGAACCTCTTGATCTCAAGATCATCTTCAAACACCTTCCAATGCTTGATATTGTTAGGTATTGAGGGCCTATACTTCACTTATATATCATATTTGAGCTTAGGTGGTAGAGGGATCCTAAACTAGCTAGTTGAGACAGCTACAAAATTGGCTAAAGTATTTTCCTCTCTTGGAATAAATGAAATATTGAAGGTAGAGAAGAAATTTTCAATCAGATCCCATACCTCATTTTTGTAACTTCTGAGCCGAGGATGTTTAGCCCGATAATCATTTATGACCTGCTGGACTATCAACTCAGCGTCTCCGAACATTGCTACCTCCTCAATTCCCATGTCCTTTGTAGCCCTCAAACCTAAAACAAGAGCTTCATATTATGCCACATTATTGGTAGTCTGAAAATCTAGCTTGTATGATAGGGATATTGTTTCCTGACAAGGTGACATAAACACCACTCTGGCATGAGCACCTTCACTAGAAGAGGCTACGTTAAATAACATCTTCCACATAGAGGTAGTCGGAGGAGGTATTTCATGATAAGAAATGGTCTTCTTTCTGACTTAAGGATGGGCTTCAAGGGTATCATTGAGATGCAATAAAATAGACCCCAAATTAGTGTCAAGTGAAAATATAGGATGATTAGTGGGGTCTTCTTTGTCATTGACAATGTAGGCCAGCTGAGCTTCTCTATACAATCTCTTGTGTTACCCTCCAAATACTGGGATGGTAGCATATGTAAGGTCCATCTGTAATGTTCCTCCAACTTTTTTAATCCAAGATCTTGAAAATAACATGCAAAACTTGGGAGGAACATTAGCTACCACAATGTCCATGACCACACTCTTCATGGGCAGCTGGAATAAGGATACCTCCAGATCTTTGATGACTCCAAGGAATTGCACCCTCCTTGAATCAAAAGAGTACAAATCATGATAGGCTTTTGTTACTTCGAGTCCCAATTCTTCCATGACTATTTTGGGCATGAGGTTATGGGACACTCCCGAATCCACCAGGAAATTGTGCAACACCTTGTCATGTATGTTCAGGGATGTGTAGAAGGGAGGGGATGAATCATCTTTGTCTTCCACTGACCTAGGATTACTGAAGGTTTTTCATCTTTCAATTTAATTGAGTCTGTGGGATGATATGAGGGCTCAAAATGTAGTATCTTAGAGAGGCTCCTTTTGAAATCTTCATGTTTGACCAACTCAGAGAGGGGTACATGGATTCTGATTTTTTGAATTTCATGCTCAAAATTAAAAGAAGATATGAGCTTCAAAATTTCTTTTACTTCAGGAATAGGAGTCTAGACTACTGGAGAGGGGGCTTGGGTTTTCTTACCTTTGTTGTTGTCTGCCATATCTTTAGCAGGCTCCTCTGCTCTGGTGGGTTTCTCAAGAACATCAAGCATTCCATCTTTCTTCTTGGATCTGAGGTTGTATCTATTTTGGTTGTTTCTAGCCTTGTCTCCCTTTCTCATCTCATTAATATAACTTTCCATCAGAGACTCCTCATATGGTGATCGAGTCAAATGAGAAAAAGGGGAAGTATCTCTAAAACAATGGATTTTAGGATCAAGCTCATCTATTTCCTCTCCTTCCTCACCAGAAACTAGGTTGTTTTGAAGAGGAGTCTGGATTCTCTGATCGTCTCTATATTTGTTCCTTTGTTCCCTTGGCATAATATGGGGAACATTGTTGTTTGGCCTCCTAAAACCTCTGTTGTCAGTATTTTGGGGATTTCTGTAAATTAGCTTCCCTTATAATTCCAACCTTTCCATCCTGGCTGAAAGTGTTTTTAGCATCTTAGTTACTTCATCGATCTGAGGGGAAAGGGAAGAAGAACCAGATGTGAAGGCTTAAGATATCCTCCTGGGTATATCTCTATCATCTTTGTCTTTGAGTCGATCCACAACCAATATATTCAACTCAACTTCCACAGCCGCATCTTGCATGTGAGCTAGGGAAGTTGCTCATCTTTCCCTCAACAAAAGACAAAAATCAGGGTCAAAAGCACTGGCATAAGTAATTTTGGCTGAAGCTTCTGAGGGATTTATCTCATCAGGGATCTTATTGTACATCTTATTGAACCTCTTGGAGAAGTTGGATATAGACTCTCCTTCCTTTCTCTTCAAATACCCAAACTTCTTCATGTAGTACATGAAGTCTTTCTTATATCCCCACTGTCTCAAGAAGGCATTATCCAAAGCTTCTATCCCATCAACAGATCCAGGAGGTAGAGCCCTAAACCACTTCCTAGCATCACCTTCGACAATATGAAAAAAAATCCTCATCCATACGCCTGCATGAATGATGACATGATGATCCGTAAAACTATAAAAGGCTTCAAGGTGTTCTTCTATGGTTATGTCTCCTTTGCCTGTAAACTTGGGCAGTTTCTTGAGGTAGCCATCTGCTGGAAGGGAGTTGAGAGGCTAAGGCAACACAAGGGGAGCATACCTAGCAACTATTATGGAATCCATCCACATCATGGGGGGATTTGATCCTACCATAGTAATTTTTTATGGAGGAGAACTAGGAGGGGAAGAAGTTCGAACAGGGGATACTGGAACTGATCTTCCAGGTGGAAAGAGAAATAATGGAAGATTCAGAGAAAAATCTACAGCACTCGAGTCAACGGAGGCTTCTCTTTTTGTAGTGGTTGCAATAGTAATAGGAGGAGGGGTGATAAATCCAAGAGTGGGGGAATCTTTTATGGTCCTAGGTCTAGGCCAAGTTACAGCTTCAGGGGAGAGAGGAGTGACAAGGATTTCTCCCTCCAATCCCAGGCAAGGAGGGGAAAAATCAATAGGAATACTCCGAAAATTTAAAGTTCGGGAAACCCCAACAGAAGGTATGATAGGGGGATGAGGAGAAGAAAATGGAGTTTCTACAGAAAGAGATGGAAAATTATCAGAAATACTTGGTTCAACATTAGAAGCTTCTCCTCTAAAGGTTGTTCCCTTTCTGATAATCTTCTCTAGATCTGCTTCAGGTGTCTTCAAGAGAAACTGAGGGGTAGACCTCGTGTGTCTGCCTCTGGAAGCCACAACTGAAACAGTAGGTTCACCACAGTGGATTCATCACAATGGAGTCATCAGGTGCATAGTAGCAATCTTGTAGGTCTATGATGCTTGATGCACCTTCATACAATGTCGTTCAATCCCAAGGAAAAATCTTCAACTTCCTCCCCGACAATGGTGCCCTAAATGTTAGCACTAGAAGTCACTCTTGGATTGCAGCATGAGTAAGCCTGATACCCATTAGTGTTTTATGTTACAATTTGTTTATAGAAAGGTGATCGAATGGAAGTAAACTCAGAACAATATCGTTTAACTCAAAATCATGGACCAAGTTAATAATGAATAGGTGAAGTCTTGATCTAACTTCAATTAGTAAGTATAATTTTAAATGAGTAGAGGGAAGACTTGGTGATAATGGTGAACAAGACTACTATGGGCATCGGGCCTTCCAATAGCTTGGAGAAGAAAGAAATTAAACACAAGAACTTATTGTATTCAAATTACCAGAATACTAAAGAAATCATAACAGTGTTACCATAAAGCATTTATCATAACACAGTCACAATGATTCATGTGAATTGGTCAATTGTGAAATCTTTCAGTATTATATGGAAACAAGATGGAATAGGAAAATTGTCTATCATTAAACAAGAATTTTCACATACATCCACATAACCAGGGGGGCAATAGGGAGCTTAGCTCTACCATTGATACCAACAAAATGGAAAAAATGCCTACATATACTTGGAACTAGCTCGGATTTCCTAAAACATGATCATGTCACGCATTCATGGATTTGAACTAAAGAGATTCTTTGTCAGGATGTTCATGTGGACATTTCTCAGACTACCCATGCAGTCGGCTGTTAGATGCAATCTTTGTCAGGATGGACCGCTAGTCTGCCTCTACGCTTGTCTCTTCCGAACCTTCTATTTATGGAAGGAGATGATGTTAAACCACCATCAACTACCTCAATAACTACTTCTTAGGATGATATAAGGCTCGAAAAATTCTACATTTGGACAATGTGGTGGCCTTTTCTTGGCCACTACTTCACTAGACTGCTACGAGGGGGCTTGACCTGCAAACATGGACGAGGATCCGATGGGGAGAGCGATGGCACCAGTAATGTGAAGGTGAGATGAGGGGTGATAAGGTGGAAGAACCAGGTGATGGAAAAATGGGTCTATGAAACCAGACAAGAAGTGCCATGGGAATATGGATAAGACACGGTGGAAGTGGCCTGGAGCACATGGGCACAGTGTAGAATTCCTGCAGAAACCCTGATAGATCTAGAATTCTAGTTAAATTGAACACAAACAATTTGCTGATATTCAAGAGACGAGAGAATTTTTTTTCTCCATAAATAAAATAATTATATTAATAAAAAATGAATATACATGAGAAACCATCCTAAAAAAGAAGAGAGGAGGTGAATATATAGAATTTCCAACATAAAAATTCTAGTAAAAAAAAGCTAGAAATAGCTAAAATAGGTGTCATAAGCTAAGGGAGACCACATAGTTCGACCTATACCACTAAATATACATGTCACAAACTCATTAATGTCCACAAGAGTCAAGTGACATGCATTATATCACTTAACCTCACTTAATTGACAAGGGAAGCAGTTCCAACTCACTTAATTGACCCGAAATAGTAGTTACTAATAATAGTAATGGAATAAATCATTAATTAAGGAATAAATATCTCACTCAAAGAGGAGTTGTGCATTCCCCAATAATATATGAGTTTTTGCATGGGGGACTTGGAATAAATCAAGAATAAATCAAGAAAATCAAGAATAAATCGAGAAAATCGAGAACCGAGAGTTGAGTCTTGATCTAAAATTAGCAGTTTTCCCTAAAATCTAGGGATGAGGCGCCCTTCTTCTCTATGTGGCCAAATTAGGTGAAATAAAGTGTAAATGAATGTATTAACCAAGATCTAGGATTCTAATATAGGTATAAACTAATGTAAGTTAGGGTTATACTCCAACACCCCCCCTTAAGCCTAACTGTAATGACAAAAAAATTGAGTCCCGACAACTTGGCCATTTTAGGTACTCATTACATAAAAGAAATCCTCATGAAAAGAGGAAAGAGGGAAAACCTCATGGGAAAACACCCCCCTCCCAAAAGAGGAAAAAAAATGTTGAGTGGCCAAAAGTGACCTACTCAGTGGTCTCCACCACTCCAAGCATAGCTCTCAGTTTTGAAAAATTCTTTTCAGTGAAGGACCTGGTGAAGATGTCTGCAACCTACTACTTTGTGGGGTAGTACTGCAGTAAAATTATTATGTCATGGATCAGCTCATGGATGTAATGCATGTGATGAACTTCCCATCTGCAAGAAGCAACAATGGCCAAAACTAGTCGAATGGAGTCCATTTTTGCAACATGTGAAAATGTCTCTATGTAGTCTATGCCATGTACCTGTGAGTATCCTTTTGGGACAAGTCAAGATTTTTACTTTCTGATATTACCATATGCAGAAATCTTTGTTCGATATATCCATCAGCATCGAACAATCTTTCTTTCTTTCGGAAGTGGAACCAAGTACCATGTGTTGTTGTTCATAAGAGCAGAGTACTCTTCATCCATGGCAACCTCCTAGAGTGGATTTCTAGCAGCCTCAGAGTGTGACTTTGGATATGAACCAAGTGAAATATAGAAATGTATGGGCATCAAAGGTTTTGTGGCATCCATGGCTTGAGGAGCCCAAAAAAACGGTGATCTAGTCCTTCTTGTATCCACAAGATCATCGACTAGTTCACCTACATCTTGCAAGGTTTTCTCTGCCCAAGTTGGAAACTAAGTTGGAGAAGCCATGACCAGCTCATCCTCTATATAAGACCCAAAATTATCCTTTGATGGATTCTCTGAAGTGCTCGAAGAATTTTTCGACTCCTCCTCATCAGTGACAACAAGAAGTTCCTCGACAGGCTCTTCTGAAAAATCATGCAGTGATTCTTCTTCAAACTTCACACTTCAAGATAGAATGAAATTTTTAGTGTGAGAGTCCAACAATATATATCCTTTGACACCTTCAGGATATCCAAAAAATATGCATTCAACACTTTGAGGCTCCAAAGCCTTCCTCTTATCTGTCGGAATGTGAGCCCATGCTCGTGAACCAAAAATATGAAAGTGTGACACTTTCGGTTTCTTACCGGTACAACATTCAAAATGAGTGGTGCCTTTGAGTGATTTGTGAGGAAATCAGTTATGAATGTATGATTCACAATTAATAGCTTCAGCCCATAGCTTGGGAGCTAATTATTTTGACTGTAGTATACAATTGGCCATCTCTTTTAAGGACCGGTTTTTCCTCTCCGCAACACCATTCTGCTGTGGTGTATATGACACTGTGTGTTGTAGTTGTATACCTGCATCAATAAAAAGTTGTTGCACATATTTGTTGACATACTCCCCCCCATTATCAGTACAGAGTATCTTATTCTTACTCCCAAACTCATTCTCAACAAGTTATTTAAATTCTATAAGGCATTCAAATACTTCTGATTTTAATTTAAAAAAAAATACCCAAGTAAAGCGAGAGAAATCATCTATGAAGGTGAGTACATATCAAGACTTATTGATTGAAGGCTATGGGAATGGTCCCCTGATGTCACTATGAATCAACCCAAGAGGTGAAGAAACTCTCTGTGCCTTCCCTTTGTCAAATTTTTTCTCTCGATGCTTGCCAAGAATGCATCCTTGAAATACACCACTTGTGAATTTAATAGCTGGCAATCCTTCTACCATGTTTTCCTTATTGAGTTGATGCAAGTACTTATAGTTTAGATGGCCAAATATTTCATGCCATAACCTACTGATATCATTAGATTGTAACAGAAATACAATGCTAATATATTTAGGAACAAAGTGGGAGAAGAAATACAAATGAGAACCGTGATCTGCAATTCCATATGCAAGCTTTGAGCCTGTCGAAATGTCGATAATCACTACGGAGTCCAGAGTGAACTCCACCTAGAACCTTCACAGAATAGATCTAGATAGAAAATACTACACACATTTGTAGAGAGAAATTAAGAAAGAAGAAGTAAGATAGAAAGAATGGAAGAATTCTCATTAACCGTATTCG
>SNQJ01S0140051.1:11635-22555 GCA_010110895.2 Picea sitchensis | reverse complement strand
TAATTTTGACCTAAAATTAATTAAGCGTGAAAGTTTTGTATAAATAAACATAAAGTACATTCATTTTTACATAACAACTCCTCACACAAGAATTTGTACAGATCAGGTTACAGGTTCAGATCCAGAAGACCCCACCTTATATCGGCAGATCATTGGGTCATTGATGTACCTCGTACATACTAGACCGGACATTTGTTATGCAGTAAATGCCCTCAGCCAATTCATGTGTGAATCGAAGCATATACATATGGTTGTTGTTAAACATATTCTGAGATATGTTCGGGGGACTATAGCCTATGGTCTCAGATACACTTCCAGTGGAGGTGTAATGCTTCATGGATATACAGATTCAAATTGGATGGGCAGTACAGTGGATCGAAAGAGCACTTCTGGATATTGCTTCAGTTTGGGTTCAGCGATGATCTCCTAGTCCAGTAGGAAACAGGGCTCCATAGCCCAGAGCACTGCAGAAGCAGAATACATTGTTGCAAGTGCTGCCAACAGAGAAGCAGTGTGGCTCGGGAAGCTACTTTCAGATTTGTTCAGTGCAGAGCTAGAACCCACAATCATCCACTATGACAATCAGAGTTGTATAAAGCTCTCCGAGAATCTGGTGTTTCACGACAGGTCGAAGCACATTGAGATGAGATATCACTATGTTTGGGACATGGTGCAGAAGAACATTCTCGGTATTCAATATGTTCCGACGGCAGAACAAACGGCAGATATTTTGACCAAGCCACTATTCTTGACAAAGTTTGTGTACTTTCGAGACAAGCTTGGTGTTGCTGAGAATGCCTCTCTAGCTGAGAGGGGGTGTTGAATTTAATGCAGCTGCAAGAGCCATTCTCCTGGAGGATGGCATAAGACCCTAGCTGTGGACTAGGGTCCCCAGTACACTCCTGGGGTTCTTGGTTTGGGACCAAGCAGTTAGAGCCATGGCAAAAGACCCTTGTGAGGGCCCCCAGTAGATGATTGGGGTTCTTGGTCTGGGACCAAGCAGTAAAGACCCTAGATGTATTCTAGGGCCCCTGGATGTGTTCTAGGGAATCCTTTCCCTAAGCTTGGATTGATCCTTGGATGTGTTCCTTGGTGGTTGATATAAGTCCCTAGAAGTGTCTAGGGCCCCTAGATGTGTTCCAGGGAACCCATGCGTTGATCCTTGGTCTAGTACCTTGGTGGATAAGACCCCAGATGTGTTATGGGGCAACCTGCTCTTTGACCAGGTAGATCTTGGTGTAATACCAAGATGTGTTGATGTGTGATCCTCTTCCTCTCTCCCGAGATGGTCCATAGGCCTTAGGAGAGACTATGAAGATGAGCATGACCACATTGTGTGATGTACTCCCTTATGCAGTGATGATAAAGTTATTGGTCAACTTGAGATTCATATGGACATGTTTTTCCACTAAGAAAACCCCTTGCTTGATCTTCACCCTTGGTTTTTGGTTTTGGGTATGAGTGGGGTTTCTAATTTGTTTTAGGGTTTTGTAATGATTAATTTAGAAATATTAATGTGGCATATTAATTTAATATTTATATTAAATAATGTCATTATATTAATTAATATTTTATTAACCTATGCCCTAGCCTAAAACTATAAATTAGAACCCTACCTCACTATTCCTACACANTGTGGACTAGGGTCCCCAGTACACTCCTGGGGTTCTTGGTTTGGGACCAAGCAGTTAGAGCCATGGCAAAAGACCCTTGTGAGGGCCCCCAGTAGATGATTGGGGTTCTTGGTCTGGGACCAAGCAGTAAAGACCCTAGATGTATTCTAGGGCCCCTGGATGTGTTCTAGGGAATCCTTTCCCTAAGCTTGGATTGATCCTTGGATGTGTTCCTTGGTGGTTGATATAAGTCCCTAGAAGTGTCTAGGGCCCCTAGATGTGTTCCAGGGAACCCATGCGTTGATCCTTGGTCTAGTACCTTGGTGGATAAGACCCCAGATGTGTTATGGGGCAACCTGCTCTTTGACCAGGTAGATCTTGGTGTAATACCAAGATGTGTTGATGTGTGATCCTCTTCCTCTCTCCCGAGATGGTCCATAGGCCTTAGGAGAGACTATGAAGATGAGCATGACCACATTGTGTGATGTACTCCCTTATGCAGTGATGATAAAGTTATTGGTCAACTTGAGATTCATATGGACATGTTTTTCCACTAAGAAAACCCCTTGCTTGATCTTCACCCTTGGTTTTTGGTTTTGGGTATGAGTGGGGTTTCTAATTTGTTTTAGGGTTTTGTAATGATTAATTTAGAAATATTAATGTGGCATATTAATTTAATATTTATATTAAATAATGTCATTATATTAATTAATATTTTATTAACCTATGCCCTAGCCTAAAACTATAAATTAGAACCCTACCTCACTATTCCTACACAGACTCTTACTCTCATTTTCTTCTTAAAGGTGGCGGCTACCTCAGTATTGGTTTCTTCTCAGATCCGCAGCCCTCCTATCTGGACAGTCCTCCTTAGACTTGCGGCCCTCCCATCTGGACAGTTCACCTTAGACTTGCGGCCTCCTTTACTCTATTGTATTGTGCTACCTTGGATTTGTTTCTCTTGGAGGGTTATTTGTTGAAGCTCCTTCTACTGCGAGATCGATCCTATCTTTTGTATCAAGCCTGTTCTAGCTGTCGACCCCTTCATGTGTGTGAGATCTGCTTGGTATTGCAGTTGGCCCTCTTTCAAGTGTGAGATCTGTGTGGTATTCCAGTCAGCCTCTTTTCCTCTATGTTATTGCAGGCTGTCATCCACTCATTTGAGTACAGATCTGGATTTAATAAGGACCGTGGCTATTCTTCCAAACTCCTTCTTGGCTGCCACACTTTCTTTAGCAGGCAGATCCATCCCTGTGTGTGGTTGAGATAAGGTTTTACTATTCAAGAAATCGGTTTGGGGTTCTTGTCATTTTTCTTTGGGGTTTTTCTATTCTAGCAAAACAGTCTCATATTCTCTTTGACAGAGATCTAACCTTTAGTGGTTGATCCATAAGCCTAAACTAGATCTGAGCATAATTTAGAGGTTTACATTTCACTTGTGTGCCAAGCTCTTCCTTCATTGCTCAAGAGGTAAATTTTAGAGGTAAGTTTCAGTTGCATTTTACTTCAGTTTGAATTATTTGTTTAAAGCTCAGATCTACTAGGTTGTTTGCTCAAAAATATCTATTGTTTTAGATCTATGATTGTTGTACTCAGATCTACTAGCTTGCATACTCAGAAATAATTGTTTGGTTCAGATCTACTAGTTTGCATGCTCAAAAATAAGTTATTGTTTTAGATCTAATTGTTGTTTTCAGATCTATTGTATTTCTTATGTACCTCTGATCAGAATTTTTATTTAGATTTATTGTGTACTTGTTGATCTAGTTAACAGAAATTTTGAAAAGTATTTTTCTATTTTTCTCTCTATTTCTAACACAAATTAAAATTTCTACGTTTTTAGTTTCTAGTTTGCCTACACCTAGGAAAGAGTTTGGCCAAGCCAACCATCCTATATCGTAAGGCTGGTTAATTAGTTTTATTTTCAGCATTGCTTTTCATTTCTAGTTTGTCCCACTTGTCCTTAGGACAAGGTTGTGTGGCTAGGATTAGTTTCCTTTAAGGTTCTTTTATTCTTTATTGTTTGCCTACACCTAGGAAAGAGTTTGGCCAAGCCAACCATCCTATATCATAAGGCTAGGAATTTAGTTGTGGTTTATTGCTTCTAGTGCTTGTGTTTATGGTTTATCTTTAGATCTTAGAAGCTTTTTTTTCATTTCATTGCTTAAGTCATGGAGGCATAGTAACTTACTTGTATTTTTCAAGCTATTTCTTTCTTTTCAAGTATTTGCTTTTCTTTCAAGTTCAATCACTCAATCTATTTTCAAGTTTAAACAATTCACTTTCAAGCATCTTTACTTTCTTGTAATTTACTTTTCAAGCACTTTACTTGCAAGCACTTAATCCAACTTAACTTAACTAATTCTTAAGGCTCAATTTACCTTAAAGCCATAGGGCTTCAATTTATTTAGTTAATTAGAGCACATTTTACTGTCTCAACTTTGCCAACAAAAAAGGAACCTAAGGAAGAAGCAGGGGGTGCTAGATCAGGGATGGTCTCACAGCACTAGGTGTCCCCCTTGTGGAGTACTTTTGTTCCTGGATTGACCTGTGGAGCTAGGGTACGGCCTTGTTTGCCTCACTTCTTGAGCACCCAGCAGTCCTTTTGGTATAAGCGGGGAGAGTTCTAGGGAAGTCACATAGTTTTAGGATTCACACCTTAACTTAATCAACTTAAGCAATCCTAAAACTTAATCCACCTCAACTTCGTATAATTTCTTAATCTTTTGATGGTTTATGTTCTTTAATTTTGCAAGCATTTCACTTAAGTTATTTCACATGCAATTTTATTTGAGCACTTGTGGATGATTGACTAGTAGTTGCACATCTCTTGCCCGTGGAGGCTTTTACTTGCTTTATCTTTAATCAACCCTTGAAGTTGTGCATCTTGTGGAGGCACTTCTTGTTTGGGTTTGCAGTTGTGTTGATGCAATTAAAGACAACCCCTTGAAGTTACACATCTTGTGGAGGCACTTCAATGTTTGGATTGTTGGTTTGTTGTGTTGTGGTGATCATCTCTTGAACACTTTTTCCTTTCCCTGCACAAATTAAGTCAAGTTAGATTAGTTAGTGCTTGCTTTCCTTTCTTGTTCATAGTTGTATATTGTTGCATCTTTAGTATTCTTTATGTTCTTTTGTATATATAGTTGGATCATTTATTTCTGCAATTGTTGTATAAAGTAATTCTTTGTATCTAGTTGTAAACTTTGTAAACTTTAATCCCTTTAACTTAGTTGACACCTTTGCCCAACCTTAGGCACCAGTCTTAGTTGACTTAGGAAAAGAGCTTGTCTTTGCATTGAAATCTTGCATTTGCAATTATTGACTCTCATATACGCTAGATCCCCCTAAACCTTTAACCAATTAAAATTAACTCCTAGAAATAATCTAATAACTCACATAGTAACCAAGATCTACCCCCCTTGGCTTCCCTAGGAATAAGCCTAGACGAAAGAAGTTCAAGTCGAGGTGACAGTGGGCTTGAACTTAGACATTGTGTCTCCGAGGACACACTAAGTGGATTAAGACTTAGTCCACATTTGCAAGTGTCTATAAGGACGGCAACAGGGATCAGAGCTTAGGGCGTGAAATGAGCTCAATTGTGGCAAACTTTTGATCCTGCGTAGATCCACACCTAAGGGTTTGGTTTTGCAGATCAGCAGTAAGCTTGTTTTATATCATATCTAGTTTTCAGTATGGCTTCATCTTCAGTCAAAGTAGAAGATAGGCTTGAAGGGGCTTCAAACTTCAATGCTTGGAAGGCTAGGGTGTTTAATATCCAAGAAGAAGTTGACTTGGATGAGCTAGTTACCAGGGTGATAGAAAAACCTACTTCAAATACAGGAAGGGCAACATATAAGAAGAGGCAGGCCAAATCCAAGAGGGTCATCTTTGACTCAGTTAACGACAGCATGATGCCTCTTATTGCTCAACTAAGGACATCTAAGGAATGCTTTGATTCCCTAGCAAATCTATATGAAAAGAAGGCCCCAACTCAGAAGAGGATATTGAAGAAACAACTATGTACATTAAAGATGGGAAAGGATGAATCTATCTCTGCCTTCTTTTCCAAAATTGCCCAAACAAGAGATCAGCTTACAACAATTGGAGTTGCAGTGGATGATGATGACCTTGTACAAACAACAATAGATGGTCTTCCTGACTCATGGGAGACATTTCTCTCATCAGTCAACGGAAGAGAAGTTCAACCCAACTTCAAAAGGCTATGGTATGATTGCCTGGAAGAAGAGGGTAGACTTAAAAGCAAGAATGAACCCTCAACAGTGAGAGACCATGCTCTTTCAGTCAAATCCAAGAGATGGAAGAAGTTTCCTTAGCACAAAGGAAAAGGTAAGAAACTCCAAGGTAAGCACTCTCACTTTCACTCTCATTTATTTGAAGTAAGATGTCTTAACTATAAAAGGCTAGGTCATTATGCAAAAGACTGCAGGAACCCTCCTTCACAACAGAAACAGAGAGGCAAGTTCCATGCTTTAGTTGCAACTGAGGAAGAAGAGCCTCAAAGAAGAAGAGCCAGAGCTGCTACTAAAGAACAAGAACAACGCAGAGAAAGTTATCTTGTTTCATCCCTCTCCGGTACTGTCACCAAATCAGAAGAAGTTTGGTTAGTGGACAACAGGGCCTCCAAACCAATGTTGGCAGAGCGTGGAGCTAAGCGGGAGCATTTTTAGGAAGCGGAGCGTCGGGAGTGTCATTTTCAAAAAATCCTCAGGAGCGAAGCGTCCCGAAAGCGTCTATTATATATATAAATTTTTATGTATAATGCGTTTATATTAAAAAAACATGCAGAAAGACAAATTAGGTACAGAATGTATGAAAATATGCATATTTGTACATTGTAACATTAAAATGGCATCCATAGTAGTAAGTAGTAGTACATCAATGATTAATAATTCGAGCATCAACCATCTAGAATCTAGCTATTACAAACATACAAACCAACATACAAATTTTTAAGCCATATAATAGAAAGTAGATCATTAAGTTATGGAATGAAATCAGTCATCTAGTAACTGTCAACAATAACACGAGTCATGACCAAATAGTTATAATTACAAAATAGGCCATCTGCACTGAATTATGAAGATCGAAAGGTCCAAAACAATAAAGTTTAAACTGTGCTAGACTCTAGAGTCTAGTTGCTAAATGCTATGAATCTATCATCTATAGACTAACATGTAAAGTAATGAAGCACCCCATGGAGCTTCCTGTCACTAAACCATTTTGTAAGTCACATTTTTTTGCAACATCTTTGAAGTACAAGATTGGTTTCTTGTGTTAATTGTGCTAATCAATTTAAGGTAATTCGCACTTCCACTCTAATCTATAATGACTTAGCTTAATTGACTTTATGGTTTACCCCTAGGCTAGGGTAGTTTCCTAAGTCCTTAGTCTGAAGTCATAGAAACAGAGCCAGTGTAAGATCCATAGAGAGCAACTCTATAACATACCATGAGAGCAACTCTATAACAGCATTTAGTATTGATTTTTAGCACAATCCACAGTGTTCGATTACCAGATTTAAGTCATAGAATCAGAGCCAAGGTAAAGTTCCACAAATGTTGTTAAAGAAATAGAAGAATAGAGCAATAGGCCAGCAAGATTCATTAGGAAGAGTCCATTTTGCACCCCGGAGCGAGCTTCCGAAATCCGGAAGCAGGCTTTCAGAGAAGCTTCCATGGAGGATTCGCTCGGAGTGGGGTTCCGAGGGTGGAGCGGGGGGGGGAGCTTCCAGTAACACTGCTCCAAACACATGACAGGCTTCAAACAGAACCTTGTGAACTATCGAGATAAGAAGTTCAATGTGAAGGTAGAATTGGGTGATGATGGCACCTATGCCATCAAAGGATTTGGATCAACATCTTTTCAGCTTCAGACAGGTAATGTATTTCATATTGAAGAAATTTTTTATGTTCCTAGATTAAAGAAAAATCTTATCTCAGNCTCCAAAGGAAAGGCTCTTATGTGGCCCTCAAATGAAAGTATGAGCTCAACCATGACAATCGGAGCTCAAGAAGGTGGACTTTACAAAGTCACTGGTCAAGTTATTCAAACATTAACTCATGAGATGATCAACCCCTGCAAACTATGGCACAGAAGGTTTGGATATCTCAACTATAATGCTCTCCCGGGTTTGCAAAAGATGGTAACAGGTATGCCAGTTTTTCCTTTTGAGCATGATAGTATTTGTGGAGGTTGTTCTCTTAGTAAAAATACAAAGAAATCTTACCCTCACAGTAATAGAAAAACTAATGGTATATTAGATCTTATTCATTCTGATCTTTTTGGACCTATGACTGCTCCGTCTATGAATGGTTGTCTTTATTATATCATTTATATTGATGATTGTTCTCGTAAAACTTGGATTTATTTTTTGAAAACTAAAGATGAATCTTTCATTAAATTTCAAGATTTTAAGAATCTTGTTGAGAATCAGACAAGTAGACACATCTGTGTTTTCGGAACAGACAATGGAAAAGAATTTGACTCTCACAAGTATGTTGATCTCTATCGGACTTCCGAGATTAAGAGGGAGTTCATTGTGCCTTATAATCCTCTGCAAAATGGGGTTGCAAAAAGAAAGAACGGGACAATATGTGAAGCAGCTAGAGCCATGATGTATGATCAGAATCTTTTGTTGTCTCTTTGGGCCAAAGTTGCAAGCACTGCAGTCTATATTCAAAACAGGTGTCCTCATAAAGCCCTAGAAGAGAAAACTCCAAAAGAAGTCTTCACTGGTAAGAAGCCTTCAGTTGACCATTTGAGAATCTTTGGCAGTCCTGTCTACATTCATGTACCAAAAGAAAAGAGGACTAAGTTAGAGCCCTCTGGAAAGAAAGGCACTTTTGTGGGATATAGTGAGACCTCAAAAAACATGTCGAATCTATGTACCAGGGAAAAAGTTCATTGAGGTCAGTAGAGATATGACCTTCCATGAGGAAGCAGCTTTTCGTCGATCCAGAGAACTTCCATGTGAGACAGAGGGGCAAGAAGCTCCATCTCCAAAACCTTCAGATGCACCACTTTCAGATGAGTAGAGGGAGGAGGCCAGAGAGCCTTCAGTGGATCCCACAAGGGATTTTGTTGAGTTTCCCTTAGAGAAACCTCCTATCAAAACAAGTCAGCTTGGTGCCGTGAAATTTTAAAGGAAGCAAAAAAGCATGCAGCACGTAAAGGTACCTTCAGAGAAAGCAAGAAACTAGATAAATACTCAGGTCTAATAGCTCAGTTGAATCTTGTGATTGACTCAAAACCTTCCACTTTTGAAGAGGCTGCCAAACATAGAGTGTGGAAGGATGCCATGATAGATGAGTACGATTCAATATTGAAGAATGATGTATGGGAAGTGGTCCCAAGACCTCAAGGCAAATGAGTAGTAACCTCTAAATGGCTTTACAAAATAAAGCATGCAGCAGATGGCAATGTTGAAAAATTCAAAGATAGATTTGTGGCTCGTGGCTTCTCTCAAAAAGAAGGAATTGATTATGATGAGATCTTTGCTCCTATTACCAGGTATACCTCTATCAAAATCATCATCTCTCTTGCTTCAGATTTTTATTGGAAACTTCACCAAATGGATGTTAAGACTGCCTTTCTTAATGGTGAAGTTGAGCAAGAGGTTTATATTGAGCAGCCTGAGGGTTTCGTGATCCATGGGAAAGAATCTCATGTCTGCAAACTCAAGAAAGCCCTGTATGGATTGAAACAAGCTCTGAGAGCTTGGTATGGAAGAATTGACAGTTTTCTTCAGAGTCTTGGGTTCTACAAGAGTATAGCAAATTCTAATCTTTATATAAAGATTGTGAAGAATCATCATATTATCTTGGTTTTGTGTGTGGATGATTTGTTTCTTACTAGAGAGGAACATCTAATAACTCAGACTAAGAGGGAGTTATCAGCAGAATTTGAAATGAAGGACTTGGGTCTTATGCATTACTTTCTTGGCTTAGAGGTGTGGCAGAAACCTGGTGAGATCTTTCTCTCACAAAGCAGGTATGCAGTTGATGTGTTTTGTAGATCTGGGATGCTGGATTGTAAGTCCATGACCACACCTATGATTTCTAACCTGAAGAAGTTACATGATCAAGCTACAGGTTCAGGTCCAGAAGACCCTACCGTGTATCATTAGATTATTGGGTCCTTGATGTATCTAGTACATACCAGACCGGATATTTGTTACGTAATGAATGCCCTCAGCGAGTTCATGTGTGAACCAAAACATATTCATATGGTTGTTGTTAAGGATATTCTCATATATGTCCAAGGGACTATAGCCTATGTACTCAGATACACTTCCAGTGGAGGTGTAATGCTTCATGGCTATACAGATTCAGATTGGATGGGCAGTGCAGTGGACCGAAAGAGTACTTCCGGATATTTTTTCAGTTTAGGTTCAACAAAGATCTCCTGGTCCAGCAGGAAGCAGGGCTCCATAGCCCAAAGCACTACAGAGGCAGAATACATTGCTCCAAGTGCTGCTAGTAAAGAAGTTGAGTGGCTCAGAAAGCTACTCTCATATTTGTTTAGTGTTGAGCTAGAACCCACAGTAATTCAGTGTGATAACCAAAGTTGTATTAAGCTCTTCGAGAATCATGTGTTTCATGACAGATCGAAACACATTGAGATGATATATCACTATGTTTGCGACATGGTGCATAAGAACATTCTCAGTATTCAGTATGTTCGGACGGCGAAACAAACTGCAGATATTTTGACCAAGCCTCTGTCGTTGACAAAGTTTGTGTACTTTCGAGACAAGCTTGGCGTTACTCAGAATGCCTCTCTTTGCTGAGAGGGAGTGTTAAAATTAAGCAGCTGCAAAAGCCATTTTCCAAGAGGATGGCATAAGACCCTAGCTGAGATCTAGGGCCCCCAATGCACTCTTGGGGTTCTTGGTCTGGGACCAAGCAGCGAGAGCCATGGCAAAAGACCCTAGTGAGGACCCCCAGTGTAATGTTGGCGTTCTTGGTCAAGGACCAAGCAGTTTGATGATGTAAGTCCCTATATGTGTTCCAAGGTATCCTTGCTCGATGCTTGGATTGATCCTTGGTTGTGTACCTTGGTGGATAAGACCCTAGTGGTGATCTAGGGCCCCAGATGTGTTTTGGGGTATCATGGTCTAGGACCAAGTGGTTCTTGGTTAAATGCCAAGACGAGATGATGTGTGATCGTCTTCTCTCTCGGGATGGTCCATGAGACCTAGGAGCAGTTAAGAAGAAAGACACGATCACATCAGTGATATTCCTCGTATGTTGGGATGATAAAAGCTTATAAGTTATCATGAGAC
>SNQJ01S0140050.1:20630-35854 GCA_010110895.2 Picea sitchensis | reverse complement strand
TCACGAAGGCGACCTCGTCCTGGCTTACGATATCACTCATGATACCTTTGGCCACGAAAAATTTGAGTCACTCTGGCATGGCCCATACATTATCCAACATTGCCTCACCAAAGGCGCATACATCCTGGCCTCCCCCGAAGGCCTCTCTCTCAAAGAACCTGTCAACGGGTTGTATCTAAAGAAATTCTATGCTTAAACATAGTCATTCTAGTTTTGGTTATTTCTTTTATAGCATTTTTTATATTTTTTCCATCCCTCACGTCTAAACTATCATTTGTGTTATTGACAGATGCTTCCTCCACCAGCCTACCACATCGGTTAGGCTGACAGTGCCAGTTGTTGGACACAAAATCTCGCTTCGGCCGCTTGGGCTCTCTACACCCCCTCACATGAAATGCTCCATTCAAGCGGCATATGTTTGGGCTCAGCGACCAACAACCAAGCTGAATACACCGCCGTCATCATCCTCCTAGCCGATGCCCAGCATCATCGTATTCATCACCTTAGTGTCTTCCTTGACTCTCAACTAGTCGTACTCCAGCTCAATAATGTGTACCGCGTTCGTGATCCTTGCCTCTTTCGCAAATACCTGCAGGTTAGACTTTTATCTCAACATTTTGATTCCATTACATTTACACATATTCCAAGACAATTGAATCAAATTACGGATAACCTAGCTAATATTGTGTTAGACTGGCATATATCACATCAAGCTACCTCTACACATACATAAACATATAACACAAACTGTCATCACATATATAGATTAGACATCATCAATACATTAACAAAACACATGTAAAACACCACATAGATCTCAAAAATGTATACTCATGTATATATCAAAAGGTCCACAGTGTCATCCAAATGTTTACATACAAAAATACAACTATCCGTAGGCCAATGAAGCACCTCGGTACAAAATGGGCTCACCAGCCTATATACAAAAAATATATATATATACATCAATACACAGAGCACCACTCATGGTGCCTCTAGAGCACCCCCGCCTGCTCCTCCCTCAGGCGGTGGCAGCCCACCACCACCTGCCCCTCCCTCAGGTGGTGGTGGTCCACCCCCTACCGGTCCCTCCTGCCCTAGCGACAGTCATCCGGTCATCGCAGAACCAAGCACTGCTGCTCGTCGTACTATGGCCCTCCATGGCGGCGGAACCCCTATGCACTTCTCCAAGATACCCTCATCCTGGATGCGAGACCATATGCCCTCAGGCACATCCTGTAACACCGCCTCCAGACGACGAAGTATGTCCTAAAATCCACTCCGGCAGCCATCGAAGGAGCGTGTGATGGCCCAGCACCAGGGTCATCAAATCGACGTCTCCTCACTGCCCTCTCCAGCTCAGCAGGTCGCACCATGGCGTCCTCACGCTGACGTCTCTCTCCCCGCGGCAATCTCTTCGGCTCCTAACGAGTCGGCGCTCTCTGCAACTCCACCTCATGCATGTGAGGTGCCAAATCTGCACATACAAACAAACAACAGATAGTATCAGCGTCTATATCATATACATATGGCATGCTATCTCAAAAACACAAAAACATATATATCAACATCATCAACATACCTCAGCGGTCAAACACCTCCCCTGGAGGTAGCACCATGTCTGGATCCTCCCGGAAGTCAACCCCGGCATAGGGGTACCGCAGTATCACCTGCGACATCTGCCGCCATACCTGTGTCGCCTATGCAGTGAAGAAGTGGCCACCCTCGCCACCACCATGGAGAAGCAACACGGTCGACCACCGCCTCAGCCATGGCTCTCATGCCCCAGGCGCACCCAATAGAATCCTAGAGCACAACATCGGCACCCTCTCTAGAAACTAGGCCACCAGGATGGAACCGAAGGCAAACTCTCCCGTATCCTTGGACCGACAGTGGTACAGCTCCCCCACCATCCTAGAGTGCAGCGTAAGCCCCCAGGCGAAATGCTCGTCGGCCAACACTCTCTCCATCACCATCAGTTGGCCACCGCTGATCCGCTGCGTCGCGATTGAGCCATACACTCTCACAATCATCACTGCTATACAGCGATGAACTAGGGCATCCATCGCCCCAATTCTCACAACTGTGTCGAACATATAGTTTGGCCCCGAACAATATCTCCAGCCCACCGTCGCTAGCGGTGTATCTCTAAGTAGCCCCAGCTCCGTCGGTAGGGGTGTTCCCCGAAATGGGAGCCCAGTCAAAAAATACACATCCTCCACCGCAGTGAAGGGAATCCACTCTCCCCACACTATGAAGCAGTGCAGGTCCGGACTCCACATCCAGATAAGAAACTGCAGGAGATACTCCTGTGCCCGTATCAAGGGGCACTCAAAGAACTTCAGCAGCCCACAGGCTGCCAAAGTCGCACGTACACCTGGCTCCTCAATAGCCACGACGTCTCACAACTGGGACCAATCCCGCTCTCACCAACCAATAGGCATCGTGCCCGAAGCTCACCTACACAACATAAAACCATCCTAAGTCAGCCACATGGATAATCAACAACATAAAAAGACATGTTTTACACCCATCAACCTTGCCTCCAAGGCGCGGTTATTCAACCCACAGGCGCACACACATGCGTGCATGTACACCCCACAGGCGCGCACATGTGCGCACCTATTCACTACATAGGCGCGCACGTGTGCGCACCTATTCATCACACATGCATGCCCATGCACGTCTATCCGGTGGACAGGCGTGTACGTGTGCACTCCTATTACCAGATCGCTCGCACATGAGGGGCCCACACCCCTAAACACCCCTGTACGACCCTCCGTACAGCCCCAACCCAAAAAATGGAACCCTAATTCTATGTAGGATGATCAGACCACTAACTTGACGCTCACGGGTCCACAATCAGATGCCTCGTCCTCCTAGAATCTCAGAATATCCTCTGAATGCTTCTCATCCAATCACTATAGAAACAAGTACAAATGAGGTGGCAATGTGGGCCCTACAGCTATATATAGGCCTTTTTTCCAAACTTCCACTCATCATTCCGGGAGCTCCAGGCGTCCATTTCTTGATCCATCTTCAGCCACGAGATCAGCATCCCGTCATCTACATCACGACAGTCCTTGGGCCTCTTTTCATCCTGATCCCCCGGGGCACCATTTTTCATACCCTGATCAGGTACGCATGCACCTCTTCACACTTATCAAATACATGCTCATATATTTGATTATCTTCAGATATTGTTCACGTCAGGTATTTGGTTTTCATGTGTGTAGGTACTTGGTCATCATGCATCGACACAACCCCTTCAGGTATATACTCAGCACTGGCATGTAGTCATTTCCTCTGAATCTCACTTACATTCCCAGTCAGACCCTCTGACATTTGCCTCTAGGATCCCCATTTCCAGCTTTGCAGTACCCACACCTCCATTTGCATCTTCGGTATTGTCACCCGGTAGCACTCTTACCCACATGAGTTGTCCCATTCATAGCACCCTTTGGCACTTCTGACACTCATGTTGTTTTTCAAAACCCTTTAGGGATGGGAGTCCCAATAGTCTTACATCATGTCGCAAATCAACCACATACTCCTTCTCCTCATTTTTCTATCTTTCTCAATGGACTCCCAGATTATCTCTCTGCGGTTCTATGGTCGGTCTACACCTCCACAGTAGCATGAACCCTCCATTTCATCCACAATCCGTTTACCCATCTGCAAATCTCCCTTCATTTCACCTACCTCATACAGAAACCCACCCATGGGGCCCCCACCCTTCATCAGTACTCCAAGAAAATTATGCCCTACATGGGCCAACCATATCACACTGGGGCACCCGTTTCTGTATTTGTACACTTCTCCCCAAGTATTCATTATTTATTGTACAAACACCTTTATTTCCAGTCATTACATTACCCTTTTTGTCGTCACCGTTGGCGACCTGCTTCCCTTTTTTGGCCAACCGCAACCCATGTCACCCTTGGTTGGAGCATTAATTATCATCCACCCTTGTTGGCATCGTCCATATCTTCAGAGTATCCCACAGGCCACTTACCTCTTCCCTCTGAATTTGTTCACCTTGTCCCGCCTCTGGCACAACTTATCCCCAGTCTTGTCATCCCCCTGACACTTGACCTCGTTGAACGGTTGCGGCCACTTTTTATCTCACATATCCTCCAACCAAGGGTAGTCTTGAGTCTTCCTACATCTTGACTTCGTCCATGTACCTCCTCCACTTCCTAACCTCACCTAGTATATTTCATGAAGCCATCTGCTTCTGGGAGTCGCATCCCCCTTTTTTTGTCAACATCAGCACAGTTTTCCAGAAGGGTGACAGTATCTTGATTCTCATTACCCACCCAATGAGAGATCTCGAACAACACAGGGTGAAACACAATTGCTCCTTGTTGTCGTTGACCCCCATAACATTCGACGTCAACACTTTCTCAGGTTACGGTGGGTCTTACTTTGCGACTATTGCAGTTAGTTCTTTCATTTGCCGAAGACCTCTGAACTTGGTTGGGCTATCAATGCCCACATAATCGGTGATACTTATTACCATGATCACTGCCTACTATTCAGAGTATATTCATCTGCAGAATTATCTTTTGCGCTATAGTTGTCTACACCAACACTTCATTCCTCCTTTTTGAGTTACATGACACAAGCATGGGGCATGCCTGCCTCATTTGTACACAGTTTTTTTTTTGACACACCTCATGGAAGGTTGGGTTCTACTGGTTCCTTTTTCCCTCCAACGGATCACTCTGGATGGTCCCACTATTGCTCTCTCTTACAACAACATTCTCAGTAGAAGAAACATTGATGGATTTCAGCTATACGTATGCTCCTAACCTCATCCATCAGGGGGCATCTGTTATCACTGAAATTTTGTCCGCACATGGTTACAAGAACTCAGCATTGTCAAACAGTGATGAAGTCATCCATGGACCTAAATTAACACCAAAGCATTCATAAAGGGTCAAAAACTATACAAAGTAGTGAAAAAGTGAAGGGTGCTATGAAGACACTGGGCGCGCGGGCACATGCGCGGAACAGGAAAGCAGAAATCACGCACATGCGCACGATGCACGACTGTTATCGCAAAAAGCCGCGCACCTGAGAAACGACGCATTTATGAGAGTGGTCGGCCTCCCACCCACTTATGGTTCAACTCCCAAGCCGATTTGACACTCAAATCTGGACTGGATTCGACTGGATGGCTGGTCAAAGACTTAGAAATGCCCTAATTAGCCTCTTTTCACACTACAAACTGGTTGAACAATAGCTCAAAGGAATGCTATAAAAAAGCCATGGATACACTTCATTTTTCAAGGAATTCAAAGCAAATTTATGCTGCCATTATTCTCTTCAGGACTCCATCCTTGCCAAGAGTATATTTGCACCATTGCATTGGGCAATCCATCTCACCCTTGAGTGGATTTGCAAAGATTTCTTTCATCATTTTCCATTTTTCTTTGTTGTAAGAAGAGCTTGCTAGTGGGGGTCCAAGAGCCCTCCCTTGGAGGAAGAAGGAACTCATAGTCCCCTTGCTTCTCGGTGTATTCTTTCACTAATATATCAGCCTCATCATTGGTGACATGGGTCTTATTGTTCTTTTTGTTTCTATGTCCCTATGCTCATGAATTTAGTTGTTATTGCATTTCTTAGTTTAATTCTTAATTGTTGTTTTCTATTTCTTTCCCTAACTCTTTTTCTTGCAGTTGTCCTACTCAGCAGACCCAACTGAGCTTGCAAGCACCTCTATTTTTCTCACTAAGGTGGCAGAAGAGGCACAACAATATGGAGTTTGTGAAAGGACAAAATCTTCATTATCTTTTGTCCATATGGGAGAGGGTGGGTGGGAAAAAATTTCAGCGAATCAAGTTTCCAACACATCCCCACTGGTAATGGTCCCATGCAATAATGAATTTCACCATTCAAAAGCATCACCACACAAAGTTTGTAAAACTAATCGACATGTAACATTGTCTTCAGTAAGATTGAAATTATCACATGTGTTTTTGAATCTAAACAAATGTTTCCTTGCGTCCTCTGATATATTTCCAAAGAATGTGGAAAATATTTCAATAGAAATGTTTGGCATTTGAAAATCAACTTCTAGCAAATTTAAAGGGGTTCTATTAAATCATCTCCTTCTTTGAGTACCTCTTCCTTTTGTTGCATCTTTCAAAGCCATTGATGGGATTTTTGAAGAAGGAAAAGGAGCATCGTGACTTGAATGAGGTTATTTAGTGGAGCCACCATGAGGATTTCCTTTAGATTCTTGAATCTTTCCAATGGAATTTCCAAGGATTTTAAGAGTTCTTTCAATGGAATCACTAGGGAGTTCATCCTTCCGAATATTTGATTGTTCTTAGCTCTTTTTGAGGTCATCCAAATTTTAATACATAATATTTTTATATATCTCGTGCATCTAGAACAAGAAGTAGTCTTTTTGAATTTTCTTTTTTGAAACTTTGAACCATGGAGACTTTGGTTCTTCAATCGGATTTGAAACAAAGCCTTGAATATCTTGAAAATAAATGGTTCCCCGGTATGGTCGCCAAAAATGTTGATGTTTGAATCAGTTAAGACAGATATAGAAAACTCACGAGGATATGAATCCCCCTATTTTTTATAGATGTGGTACTACTCTTTGACTTAAAGATATATCTTGAATATATTATATTAGGGAGAATGTTAGACATCAAACCCCAGATATGTATTGCTTTGATTTATACATGGAATGGTTCTTTAATAACATGGTATGATCTTGATGTGCAACGAATAACTTATTAACAATTAAAATATTGAAGGAAGGATTAAATAGCATAATATATACATATTTAGCACCATTTATGCAACCCTCTAAATCACATACAAATAAAGGATGCATCCATATCTTCTCACAAGAAAAAGGAAGAATTTTTTTTTGATTATACAAAGAACTTTAAATGAGTTATGCGTTCATAATTGAAATAATTTGATGGGAATACTTCAAAAATATCATCCTCAGAGATCCCAAGATATGATAAATCATTAAAGTAAAACCCCAAAGTCATTCTTTGTGGAGTTTTATTCATAAAAAAATTATTCAACAATGCACAAAATCTCTGCAAACTAATTGACTAGTGACTTAGAAACAAAGCTTCTTTAAAAAAGACTAAATTCCTATGAATCCAATAAAAAAATATTGAATTACATTTGACAGTCAAAAATATGGTTGTAAATACTCCATGAGCATATAAGAAAAGTCTTGGAAGATTTCAAGAGAAAAACTCAAGAACTCGGCCTTATGTTCAGTTCAAAAATATGAACAAAAAGCCTTTCGAAAATGATGTAGAATAATAAGAAGAATGGAGAAGATGGAGATATTTGTTTGTTGATCAAATTATTGATTGTATATTGATGTATGGATCCTTCTGTTTTGATCTTCTTCCCTTATAATGCAACCTTCTCTCACTCCTTAAAGAAGCCCTTTCTTGCTTTTTAAAACTAGCTCTTCTAACTTCTTGAGTAGTTAGGGATTTTTCTTTCTTTGAATAACCACTTTAATTAATTCCTTAATAAATTGTTACTGATGAATTTGTATTATTTACATTCACATCTTGAATTGGGCCCTTTTCATATTTAATAAAAAAAATTAAATAAACTTTTATTTTGAAATTTTAATTAGTTGTCTTTTTAAAGATAGGATTGTATTTTAATTTTTTAGAGAATATATTTAACTTTAAATCCATGGAAACTAAATCATATGTAATATTAATCATCTTGTATTTCCAATGAGTCCTCCTGGGAAATATTTTGATTTCACGATCTCAAGATATGAGCTCGTGAAGTCAAGGTACCAAGCAGATCTATCAGCAAAGCATAAAAAATAGTGTTGATTGTTATTTCACTTTATGACAACATTATGGCCAATTTAAACCATTGAAACCTATTCCATCATCTTCCTTGTGTAATTACCTTTCCAACTAGGTATAATTTGTCCAAATCTGTCACCCGGATCTCAAGATATGGCCTTTGGAACATCAAGACTTTGCAGTCATTGATCAATTTTATGGGGCAATCCTAGCCCTTGATTTCAATTCATCATTCTCCTTTAAAAATTAGACTTTTTATTGGGAAATGTATATCCCACATTCATGGTGTTTTTTTATAGTTTGTATTATATATCAAAAATTTTATCATGATTTTGTTGGATCATGTTGTCATTGATGTCAAAGAAACTTGTCGGATCATGTTGTCATTGATGTCAAAGGAACTTGTCGGATCATGTTGTCATGGATGTCAAAGGATTGATGTCAAAGGAACAATGTCTTGTCATAGTATATTGATGTATTGATTGATGGATCATGTATTGTCATTGTTGTCAATGGATTGATGGTTATATGATGTCATGCATAGTTGAATATGGATCAATGATTTGTCATTGATATATGATGCATAGATGGATTGATGCATAGATGAAGATAGATATTTGAGTTCCATTGATATATCTTGTGATGTATCGTTAGAGTCATATTTGTTGGATATATTGGTGCATGCATTTGGCATGTGGTTGATCTACATATTGGGAAATTTAGTTGATGAGTTGATGAGGTGGTCATGTTGTACATCATTTATAAGCCATAGCTTGATCTATATTTGGTGCATGGTTGATGCACTTGCTTGGTACAGGTGGTGATACATGTTTAGTGCAATGTTGATGCACTCATAGATAGTATATGTTTGTGGGTGATAGTACTTGGCTAAAGTACATCATTGGTATTTCTTGTTTAGCATATACGTTGGTACATGATGTATGGGATGATATAATTGAAACACTTGTTATGATGCTTGGCTTATATATTGATGGTTGCTATATATGATTGTGGAATTTGGTTCATGGTAGAGACATGTCATGAGTGATATGACACATGTTTGAGGCACATGGTTGGAATTTTGGTAGAGGCATTTGGTTGGTACACAGTTGGCACATTTTCTTGGAATATGGTTGATACACTCCATTGATGATATCTTATGGCATATTGTATGGTATTGATGTACATGGTTGATGTACATGGGTGTTGTGCATGGTTGGCACACAATATGGCACAAGATGTACATGGTTGATGTTTTGTTCATGATTCTCTATTCATTATTGACATATATTTTGATTCATGATGTATTGTATGGCACAAGTTTGATGCATGGATAGGTCCAAGGATTGTCATAGGAAGAGAGGATCACTCTTGAGCAGTTGATCTATGTTCTGGTTGAGCAGTAGCAATTACAGTAGAAGCGGATTGTAGTGGTAGAATATTGTTCATATTGCAGAGAATATAGGGGGAGGCATACCCATAGGGGGATTCATTCTTCTTCCCATGATTCCAGGAGGAGAGATTTATCAGATGCAAAGGTAAATACTTGGAGAAAGATCACATAGGCATGGTTCCAAGAGGATAAATGGTCACAGGGGGAGTATGAGCGATATGTCTTCAGCATTACATCATACTGATATCCCTTGTTCAAAAGGGGAGATATTATTTAGAGGAATATCAAAGGCATCCAAACAAGGGGAGCAACCCCAAGGAGAGTTCAAGTAGGAGGAGCAGCCCCAAGGAGAGAACTACCATTTTTCATTGATGTCAAAGGGGGAGAGATAGTCACATTGATGTGATTGATATGACTATTGATGAAGAGAAATGCCATGTCTACATGTTTCCATGAATGATTGGTGTTGATATCAATGTTGGTATTACCATCAATTCCAAAGGGGGATATTGTTCGATCATGTTTTCATTGATGTCAAAGGATTGATTTCAAAGTAACTTGTCGGATCACGTTGTCGTGGATGTCAATGGATTGATGTCAAAGGAACAATGTCTTGTCATATTTTATTGATGTAGTGATTGATGGATCATGTATTTTCATAGTTTATTGATGTAGTGATTGATGGATCACGTATTGTCATTGTTGTCAATTGATTGATCGTTATATGATGTCATGCATATATGAAGATGGATCAATGATTTCTCATTGATATATGATGAATAGATGGATTGATGCATAGATGAAGATAGATCGATGTGTTTTCATTGATAAATGATGCATAGATATATTGACGCATTAATGTATTGATCATTCGATCATGTGGTCATACATGGAATCAATAAAAAATGGACAATGGCATAGTGATGTGTTGTCATGGATTATTCCAGTTGGATTGATGTAAATATGACTCATTATTGTCTTTTCATGGTTGATAGGAAGTACAATTGAATGAACTCCAAAGTGGTCCCCTTATGGTGAAATCCCTCACGGGAAGACGCTTTGCGGTTGAGTTATCCTAGAAGCATGGTTAGAGAACCCGAGCTTAATCATGGAATAATGTGATAAATATCAGTGAATTTCTCAGTGAAACTATCCTATATGGATAGTGCTTGTCATGCCATTTCTGGTGGTATGTGGAACGTCACATAACTCCTCACGGTTATAAAGTTATGGCCTTGTGAATGTGGAGGAYCCTCATGTTGGCTAGAAGCCCCAAAAGGTCAAAGAAGTCAAAGTATTTACAAAGAAGAAATTATTTAAATAATAAAGTGAAGTGATGAAGTCAAAGAGGATTATTTAAAMAATAAAGTTAATAGAGAACTTTCTAATTATGGAAAGTGGTTATAAGAGGGTTAACCCTAAAATAAGGAAAGTGGGTTAAGTGGACAAGTGGCCATGTGGACAAAGTGGCTAAGTGGAMAAAGTTGGATAAAGGTGGTTATGTGGACAAAGTGRTTTTGTGGATAAAGTGGATATGTGGACAAAATGGCTAAGTGGATGTTTCTAAAGGAAGCTACTTGGAGAGTATAAATAAGAGGTAAGGGTCTCTTGTAAGATAATGTCTCTTGAGCATATGTTGAAGATATATTATGAGTGAGAGAGTCATTGCAGATACTCATGGACGCATTGAAGTTTTGTAAGTCTAAGATCTTGACAGTAAAAGTTTCGAAAGTTCAGAAACCCTAGTTTCTGAAGGAGCATGCAGGTTGCAGTTAGACAGAGCGCGTACATACGCAGGCTGCAATGAGGCAGGACGCATGCACACGTGAGTTGAAGGAGATCAGAGTGCATACAGTTGGAGAGAGTCATGGAGACTTGAGTGTGAGATGGTGCCAAGTTCCTGAAGTCTGAAGCAAGTTCCAGATCTGTATTCTGTGGGCTCATATCTTCCATAGAAGTTATGGTATGGTTACATAGTTGTCTTGATGCATACTCTTGCTTATTGTATGGTGAATGCTTAAGGAATTCTTGGTATGGTTGTTTTGATATGGTTTATGTTGGATGATTGATAGAGTGAGCAACACTCTTATGTTTCAGTACTGATATGGTTGCCATAGTATACTGGTTACTTATACATGATTGAGTAAATTTCATATTGTATGGTTGAGTAGCATGACTAAGTTGTTGGAGAGCATAGATGTGTCATGATTAGTTATGGTATAGATTGGACAGTGAAAGGCATAAGTGGATGTGACAGAAGTTGCAGAAGATCTGTGTTTTCAAGGAGAGAGAAAACCCTAGTTCTTAAGGAGGAATACACAGGATGATGTGAGCCAGACCGCGTACATATGTAGGTTTCACTTTGGTAGGGCGCGTACATACACATGTTTCACTACTGACAGGTCGTGTACCTATTGACAGATTGGTATCTCTTGAGGATTGAATCCTCTTCTCAGTTGGTGTTGATTTGTGTAAGTTGAGTCTTGCATTGCAGAGCTGGTGCTCTTGTGGAGTTGATACTCTATTCAGTTGTTGTTGATAAACCCAAGGATTTTAGTCCATAATAAAAAGAAAAGTGTACATACATATTGTGTTCTTTGTGGTGATGGATTATTGATGATATATGTTGTTGTTATCTGTCATTGATATATGTTCACATACAACTAGTTATAAATGACAGTAATAAGTGATGAGTAAATGGTGATTGCTAACTAAGGATTTTTTGTGAAGGGAAGTTGAAAAGGATCCCTACATTGATTCACCCCCCCTCTCATTGTGTTCGGTGTGTCCAATAGATTTATATGTGAAACATAAAGAGATTATGAAGACTAGGACATTCAACCCTTAGTAAATTAATGAAGTAATTAAATATTTTGTTTTCTCAATCAACACCCAATGGACACCCAGTCAAGGACGAATCACCATGATTCATCATTCCACATCATCACCACATGTCTTTGTGTGATAGGTTACCACGATTTTTCATGTGTCATCCTCCCACTAGTTAATGCAGTTGTCATGTGTCATCAAATGAGTGGTTTCCATGTGTCATGAATAGTTAGTTGACAAATGGAGCAATTTCATTGGTTAATAATATAATGGGATAAACTTAGGATAAATTGGTTAAGTATGAGGAAAATTGGATGAGATTTGGGTAATGTGAGGGTAGCGTACGGGAGGGGAAAGATGTAGGTGGTGGAGAGAGGGGGGTGAGGTAGGATGACGTGGGGAGAGGGGGGAAGAAATGTAGGTAGCAAAGTAAGAGGATGGGAATAGGTGAGGGGGTTGTGGAGGGATAAGGAGGTGAGGAGGAGTAGGGTTTCATTCGTCTGATGGAGTATAGAGAATAAACTAAGTGTGGAGTGTGGAATTAAGGGGAGAGGGGAGTGGAGAGATAAGGATGGGTGGGAAGATGAGGAAAAATATAAGTGTTGATTATGAGATAAGGAAGGAGTGTGTAAGAAATTTGAAAAAGAAACTGAGTATGGAGAGGAGTGGAGATGTGGAAGAGGAATTGTGGGGAAGAGAAATTCAATAAAATTTCGAAGTGTGGAATTATTTGTTCCAAGAGATGATCCAAGAAATGAATGGTTCCAATAGAAAGTGTGGTTCTAAGAATTGGATGTGGTTCCGAAAATTAGACATGGTTCCAAGAAATGGTGTGGTTCCATGAGAATGATCATAGTTCCAAGAAAAATTATCTTTGCCACATATTGAGAAGCATTGTTTTTGTCGATTAGATGAAAACCTGGATATATTGAGTATATGAACTCAGATTTTGAATCCGTGAAGGTGTTGCTTCATCTACTTTTGGGTCTCTTTTTGGTACGGATGCTAGCTCTACTACTAATGTTGTTGGTTCTGGTACTGGATCTACTAGATGCATGAAGAAGCTGAGACTGAGGGATATGCAATGAAATTATAATAGTTGAAAATTTTTCTTCTTCTAATGTCAATTTTTATTATTATTCTAGGAGCAGGGAAATAGATGTGGCCATTTTTTTATCAACAACTCTATAAATAAAGTTATAATATAAACATTAGATAAATAATGAATTGAAACCAAAGAATATCCATTATTTCAATATCTTCACTAATGGATATCCTTAATGAATATGAATTACTAGCAAGAAACAAATTGGTTCATAAAAATTGTTTGCGTGAAAAGCATAACCAATTTCTCTTTGGAATTTCTACATTAAAGTAATGTCTCAATAAACCCACACATTGTTGATAAACCTCACATTGGAACTACTCTGTGGAAACCCACACATTGTTGATAAACCTCACCATAAACCCCCCATCAAAAAGAAATGAAAAAGATGCAATGAATCAATCCAGTCAAATCTAAATGCCTATGACTAACAAAAGACCACCACCAGGAAGTCAAAATTACCTACATGCAAGCCCTAACAAACCACTATCCTATAAATTCCATCATTTTTTATTCTTTCCTCATATATCCTTCTATAAACTCGATCAAATTTACATGGTCAAGTGATTAACCTGGGAGCACATTTTCCCCTCATGTAGATGTCCAACAACTTCAAATGTATGTAGTTGCTTAGGAAATGACTGGGATTTATCTGATGACACATGGAGGTTTATGAGAAGGATCTAGAAGACACATAACATGAGCTCACCAAGAATGAACTAAATTGGAGCAATTGGCATGCATGTTGGGAACACACATTGCATGCAAAAGTTCAAGAGTGATCAAGGCAAGGCGTAGAGATGATCTTGCAACTTTAGGAAATAAAAAATATGGAAAGGTCCATCAAGGAACACATGAAAACATAGGAACTTAGATATGTGGAAATGGGAAAAAAACTTGGTTTCATGGCTTATAAGGTGGATAGTATAGAAAGATTAATGTGCAGGCACTTGAATGTCACTCCGACCACTGCTCTCCCATTAACAAATAGAGACTTCCAAATCCAAGAGGTTGAACAAGAGAAAATTAAAGGACCAATAATTTTAGAAAGGATATCACCATCACATAAAGTGGTGAATAGAAGCATACAAATGTTAGTTGTAAATACCTAGTTCAAAGGGCTTCTCCATGGGCCAATTTTTTAAACTTTCTATCTAATTAGAAGTTAATGCAATTTTTTCTTTTTGTTATCTCAATACTTGATATATTTCAATATATTTGTAGTACAAATATATACACTTTGGATCTTCCCTCTTTCTAATACAAAATTACCCATTGTTATTAAAAGAAAGAATTTGGTGATAGTTTGGTGCATATTTTTCAACAAAAATGAAAATAATTTTAAAAAATGAAAATAATAAAAAATTAGAGCATTTTCATGTGTATGGACCATTTTTTTATGGTATTTACATCTCAATGGACCATGAATATTTGTATTTTAACTTGAATCAAGTTTCTTTATCATTTGGCCAACAACTATGGATTGCACCCATGTGATGCCAACAAATCATCATCATTGTTGTAGTAATTAATATTAATTTTGATCTATAAAATCATGTGTATTCCACAATCTAGAATGAATCCAAAAAAATATTACTATTTTTATTGTTGCAACCTACCATAATTGCAATTATTTATATCTTAGAAATACAAATGTCATGCACATCTATTAAATATTAAAGGAAACATGACACAATCTCGATCAAATTGAACGAACATTGTCTATTTCATTATGTATAAATTAAGATCGACACCATACACATCCAAAATCCATTCATGAAAAAAATATTATTGGTTTTATTTACATTTATTATTTATTTAACATTGCATTGTGACATTATATTAATCTATCCATTTAAACTTTACAATCAACAATAATAATTAAAAATATATATATATAATACAACAATTGTTTTCAAATATATTAAAAATAATAAAATAATGATGAAGAACTAATATTTAAAAAAGGATTTTTCTTAATCATAATTTTCCTCCTTAGAGATCACAGGTTCAAATCCATAGGGGGTAGGGTACGTATAACTCTATAGACTTTAGCAGTGAAATCATTGCA
>SNQJ01S0140050.1:0-18333 GCA_010110895.2 Picea sitchensis | reverse complement strand
AGCCTGACAGAAGAAGATGCAGACGCCAAGCCTTGAATGCATGACCAGAGTGTGTTTCTGTAGGGAGCAAGTTGCTTTGAGTATATATACTCAATTTTTATATTTTGTAATGGTTGGTGGTTGAGCTAAGCTCCCGCATTGTAAAGTTTTAGCAAAGCCTTTGGCTGCTGATTATGTATCTATATTTGAGACTTCTTGTTTAATCCAAGTCATCTTTCTTACTCCATATTATTATGCATATGATACTGAATGTTTTTGATTGAAGGATTCACATGGATTATTGTGACTATGTTGTAATGGATGTTTGATTGTAGTGCTGTCATAATTTTTTCAATTTCCTGAAGCTTTGAATCCAAGAGGATCTTGTTTTCTGAGCTTTTCCTCCTTAGGCTGCTGTAAGAACTGACATTCATAGCATACCTCTTCACTCTCCTTAAGTTCTTCCCCCTACTCACCACTATACCAAAATTTACTGACTGAAGTTAGACCAAGACATCACCTTCTTATGCTCTCTGATCCAGTTTTTTGAGTTAGAACGATACCATCCTGATTCTGTGTCCATTATACTGCCTTTATATTTATTTTTCATGACATACAAATTGATGGGTATCAGGCTTACCTCTGTCGCAGTCCAGGGGTGACTTCTGGTGCTAACATTTCTAGTGTCATTGTTGGGGATGAAATTGAAGATTTTCCCTGGGATTGAACAACAAAGCTTACTAGTTATGAAGGTGCATCAAAACTTAGTACATCAAAGATTGCAATTGTGCACCTTGTGAATCCATTAAGACGACTCCATTGTTTCATCTGTGGATTCCATAGGCAGACAAATGAGGTCTACTCCACAGCTGCCTCTAGCGACTCCTGAAGCCGACCCAGAGAAAATTTTCAGAAGAAGAAAGACCCTTCAAGAAGGCATTTCAGCTGTTGAACCAGGTATTTCTGATAATTTTCACCATCCCCCTATAGAAAATCCAATAGCTATTTCTCATTTTCCTATTACACCCTCTGTTGGAGTTTCAAGAAGTTTAAATTTTGGGAGTTTTCCTGCTGATTTCCCCTCTTTGAGCTTCACTACTCCTCCTCCTATTAAATTTTTTGCTTTTACGAAGAGGGAAACCTCTACTCTATCAATTCCTTTGTTGTTTTGTTTTGTCCCCAGAAGCACACCTCCAATCTCCCCTGATCGAACTCCATCCCCATCTAGTTCTCCTCCAGTTCACATCCCAATGGCGGGTGCTAATCCCCCTAGAAATAGAATGGACTCCATAGTAGCTGCCAGATATGACCCTCTCGTTCTACCTCAGCCTCTTAATTCCCTACCAGCAGGTGGCTACCTTAAGCAGCTTCCTAAGTTTATAGGAGAGGGAGATATAACTGCAGAAGAGCACCTTGCATCTTTCTATAGTTATGAATATAACTATGTCATAGTAGATGAAGATATATAGATGAGGATTTTTGTCCATAGCCTTGATGGAGAATCCAGAAAGCGGTTTAGGGCCCTGACCCCTGGATCCATTGATGGGATTGAGGTGTTAGATTATATCTTCTTGAGACAATGGGGGGATTAAAAAGACTTCATGTATTATATCACAGAGTTCGGGTCCCTAAAAATAAAAGAGGGAGAGTTTGTCTTTGACTTCTCCAAGAGATTTAACAAAATGTACAATAAGATCCCTATTGAGATAAATCCTACAGAGGCCTCTTCCAAAATCACATATGCTAGTGCTTTTGACCCTGACTTCTGCCTCCTGTTAAGAGAGAGAAGAGATACCTCGTTGGATCATATGCAAGATGCAGCCCTGGAAATAGAATCTAACATATTGGCAGTTGATCGTCTCAAGAATAAGGATGATAAAGACAAAGGAAGGGGAATATATGAAGCCTCAACCTCCAGTTCCTCTGCCCCCCCCCCCTCTCCCTCAAATGGACGAAGTAACCAAGTTACTAAAATCACTTTCATATAGGATGGAAATATTGGAATTGGAGGGAAATAAAACATACAAAAATCCTCAAAATGTTGAAAATAGAGGAAACTTCAGGAGGCCGAATAACCATGCTCCTCAGATTATGCAAAGAGAGCCTTGGAAAAAAGATAGTGATGATCAAAAAATCCAAACCCCTCTTCAGAACAACCTTGTCTCAGATGATGTCAGAGAGGAAGAGGACCTTGACCCAGAAATTCATTGTCTCGAAGACCCATCTCCTTCTCCTCACTCAACTCAGTCAACATATGAGGAGTCTCTCATGGACATTCAGTTAAATGAGATGAGAAAGGGGAATAAGGCCAACGACAGCCCGAATAGATACAGCCTCAGGTCTAAGAAGAAAGACGGGAAGTCCAACATCCCTGATCATCCTCCCAGAGCAGACAAGCCATCAAAAGACGCGGCAAGCAGTAGCAAGGAAAAGAGAATGCACAACCCCCCACTAGTAGTCAAAGGTCCTATCCTAGAAGTAAAATAAATTATGAATCTCCCCTCCTATTTCAACTTTGAGCATGAAATTCATAAGATTAGGATCCTGGTACCCCTTTCAGATCTGGTCAAGCATGAAGACTTTAAGAGATCCCTATCTAAGTTGTTGTTTCCCGAACATTTGAATCATCCCTCAGACTCAATCAATTTGCAAGACGAGAAGCCAGCAGTCATCCTAGGTCCCATGGTAGAAGATAGAGATGATTCATTCCCTCCCTTCTACATATCACTAAACATACATGACAAGGTACTGCATAATTTTCTGATGGATTCAAGGCCCTCTCATAACCTCATGCCCAAAATTGTCATGGAAGAATTAGATCTAGAAATCACAAAATCATACCATGACTTGTATTCTTTTGACTCTAGGAAAGTGCAATGTCTTGGGGTCATCAAAGGTCTGGTTGTGACCTTGTTTTAGCTACCCATGAAAAGTGTGGTCATGGATATTGTGGTGGCTAATATTCCTTCCAATTTTGGCATGTTATTGTCAATATCTTGGATAAAAAGACTTGGGGGAACATTGCAGATGGACCTCACATATGCTACCATTCCTGTGTTTGGGGGGGAGAATAGAAGACTATACAGAGAAGCTCAGTTGGCCTACATTATCAACGATGAAGCAGATCCCACCAACCATCCTATCTTTTCACTTGACATTGATTTGGAATCTAGCTTATTGCAACTCATTGATGCCCCTGAGCCCCCTCTTGAGATCAAAAATTCCATTACTCTCTGTGACGATTCTCCTCTGAGTACCTCTATGTGGAAAATGTTCTTTGATGGAGCCTCTTCTAGAGAAGGTGTTGGTGCTAGAGTAGTCCTTGTTTCCTCTTCTCAGGAAACTATATCTCTGGCCTACAAGTTAGAATTTGAAACTACCAATAATGTGGCAGAATATGAAGCTCTTGTTTTGGGTTTGAGGGATGAAAAGGACATGGGGATTGAAGAGATATCAGTGTTTGTATATGATAAGCTGATTTTCCAGTAGATTAGAATTATTTATCAGGCTAATCACCCTCAGTTGAGATCATATAGAAATGAAGTATGGGACCTCATTGACATTTTTTTCTCAGCTTTCAACATTTCATTTGTTCCCAGAGAAGAGAATGTCACAGTTGACTCTTTGGCTATATCAGCAATCAATTTCAGAATCCCCCAACCACCTAAGCTCAGGTATGATGTAGAATTAAAATATAGCCCTCCATACCTAACAACGTCAAGCATTGGAAAGTGTTTGAGGATGATCTTGAGATCAAAATATTCTTGGAGACTGTTGATGAGTTTTCAGAATTACACATTGATCAAGATTTCGACTCTGAAATACATCCTCATCTTGATGTTTTTCTAAACAAAATTGTTGATCATCACCATATTGTTCAGCTTCCTAGCAACCACATTCCAAAGGGACTAGTTCCTTTAGAAAGATTGTTCGATGGGAATGATGTGGCAGTAAATTTTAAAGGCCCAACTGAGGATGTTGATGTAGCTAAGTGCAATATTGGTACGAAGGAGGATCCAAAATTCGTCAATCTTTCAAGCAGTCTATCAAGGGAGTAGAGGGTATAGTATGTTGAGTTACTAAAGGAATTTTACGATGTGTTTTCCTGGACCTATGAAGATCTCAGAATATATGACACGGTTTTCATTGAGCACAAGATTCCACTGAAGGAAGAGACCAAACCATTTAGGCATAAATTGAGATAGATAAATCCTATGCTCCTGCCTATTATGGAAAGGGAGGTAAAGAAGTTGTTGGACACCCAAATAATTGTCCCTTTGAGATATTCTGAGTGGGTAGCCAACCTAGTCCCGGTAAGAAAGAAGAGTGGGGAAATCATACTTTGTGTCGATTTTAGGAACCTAAATAAGAGCTCAAAGAAAGACAATTGCCCCTTGTCGAAAATGGAACACATATTACAAAGGATAACTGGCGCATCAAGGATATCCATGATTGATGGATTTTCGGGATATAATCAGATCTCAGATCTACCTAAGGATAGAGAAAAAACAGACTTCACCACTCCTTGAGGTACATTCATGTATGCCAAAATGCCCTTTGGATTGATGAACGCAATGGCGGCCTTTCAAAGAGCCATGGATATCGCTTTCATTGGAGAAATGGAAAAGTTTGTAGTCATCTATCTGGATGACATTACAGTCTTCTCCAGATCAGATAGAGAGCATTGTGAGCATTTAAAAAGGGTTTTCCTTAAATGCAGGAAATTTGGTCTCTCCTTAAATACCAAGAAGTATTTGTTTGCTATGAAGGAGGGAAAATTGTTGGACCACATAGTATCAGTTGAAGGAGTCAGGATTGATCCCAGCAAAGTTGAAGCAATCCAAACCTTGTCACTCTCGAGATCCAGGAAAGAAGTCCAGTCTTTCTTGGGGAAAAATAATTTTCTGAGGAGGTTTGTTTCCAACTTTGTTGAGATGATAAAGCTTATAACAACCATGTTGAGGAAAGGAAACGAAGTCATATGGACTGTCGAGTCTCAAAATTCCTTTGATCAAATAAAGAGGGCCTTGAATGAAGCACATGTTCTTATCAATCATAATTATTCAAAGGATTTCCTCATTTTTTCATTTGCTTCATTTGACACTGTATCGGTTTTTCTGTTGCAGAAAAATGTTGAAGGGTTAGAGAAACCCATTTCCTTTTTCAGTTGGGCACTGAGATATGTTGAGGTGAAATATGACATCATGGAGAAGCAGGCCTATGCCTTGATGAAAGATCTCAAATATTTCAGAGCCTATGTTTTGAATTCAAAAATCATTGCATATGTTCCTTCAGATTCTGTGAATGACATTCTCATTTAGCCTTACATAGACGGGAGGAGGAGCAAGTGGATTTCCAGAATCCTTGAATTTGATCTGGAAATAAAACCCACCAAGCTAGTTAAAGGCCAGGGTTTAGCCAAGTTATTGGTTGAATCTAATTGTAAATATTTGGGGATCAATTTCATCGACACTTTCTCAAAAGATCAACAAGCTAATTTGTCTGATAAAAGTTCTCAGGACAACCCTCCATTGGTAGAATGCACCTGGTATAAAGACATTATATATTTTATGCAAGAGTTGCGACCTCCAGATGGAATGGGGAAAAGCAAGGAAAGAGCTTTAAAGCTCAAAACAATCAGATATTTCCTTATTGGCCAGGTCTTGTATTGGAAAGACCCTTTAGGAGTGCTTCTGAGATGTTTGGACCCACAACAGGCCTAGAAAATTATATTTGATTTCCATGACAACCTCTGTGGGGGACATCACTTCTGGAAAACCACTGCCTACAAAATTCTCAAGGTTGGGTACTACTGGCCTACTCTATTCAATGATGTTTGTGAAAAAATCAGGGCTTGCATCAAATGTCAGAAATTCTCTAGAAAGCAGCAACTCAAGTCTCTTCCATTGAAGCATGTACTAGCTTCATGACCCTTTCAACAGTGGGGTCTAGATTTTATCGAGGAGATTCATCCTCCTTCAAGTGGTCAACATAGGTGGATCCTAACTGCAACAAATTATTTCACCAAGTGGATAGAATCTATCCCCAAAAGGAGTGCTTCTCATAAGGTGGTCATCGGTTTCCTGGAGGATATTATAGTAAGATTCGGTTGTCCAAGTAGGATCATCACGGATAACGCTACATCCTTTAGAGTTGAGCCATTGATCAGATTTTATGAGAAGTTTGAAATTTCATTAATTCACTCAACCCCTTACTATCCACAAGGGAATGGACTGGCAGAGTCCTTTAATAAAAGCCTTATAAAGATTATCAAAAGGCTATTAGAGGACAACAAGAAAGCATGGGATTCAAAGATCAAATTTTCTTTGTGGGATGGTAGAGTGAAAACAAAGAGGTCCCTAGGCATCTCTCATTTCCAACTTGTATGCGAGACTAAAGAAGTTTTTTCTTCCCAGCTTGCCTTGCCTGTGGAAAAATTCTTCCAAGACTACCATGAAGAGCTTGATGATATGATAAAGAGGATACATCAATTGGTAGAGGTGCATCAAGAGAGAAGCTTTTGGATAGAGTGCATCACCATCAGCAGAAAAACAAGTATGCCTTTGACAGGAAGAGAAATAAGGAGGATTTTCAGCTGGGAGATCTGGTCCTCAAATGGGATGCGCCCAGACAGGACAAGGGAAAGCATGGTAAATTTGAAGCCCTTTGGATAGGTCCCTTAAATATTTCTGAAGCGTTTCCAAACAACACTTACAGATTGCAGAATTTGGAGGGAGACGAAGCTTTTTGTGGCCCTGTAAATGGGCACTTCCTAAAAACGCTTTTTGTTTAAAGCCGCAATCGGCGTCCCACCATTGTAAATACCATTTTTGTTTTATTTTGTTTTGTTTTTCATAGGAGACTCCACAACCCAACACTAAGGCACTGAAGTCGCGAAAAGAGTTCTTAGAGCCTTGCAAGGAGGACTCTATCCCCCATGGAGCCTAATGTTAGCACATAAATTTGTCAAAACCTTAAAGGTTTGTGGTTTCTACCCAAGTCTATATCCTTGCTTATCCCTCCCCCTTTTACAGACCTGATCATAAGTTTTCCCTCTGGACTTGTAGCTTGTCTTCTTTTTGTCTTCATCCTTTGATCAACCCGTTTTCCTTGTCAGCCTGTCTAAGAAGTATCGGCCTTCAGCATTCCTATTCTCTCTTTGGCCAATCATTTCCCCTTTCATCTCTACCTCTGATCTTTTGTTTTCCCAATCCCTCAGTCGTTCATTCAAGTAAGCCAAACATGTTGCATTCGTGAGAACCAGACGCAACATTTGAAGAAGTCTGATGTCAACTCAAATCAAGCGAGTGAGAAAGATCAGTTTTCAACAGTGGAGATCCATCAGATATATCAGATCAACGGTCATCGGGTAATCGGGATCATGCAGCTCCACCAGGTTTTGTGTCGAACAGAGGTCCAAAATTGTGAGGTTGATCTCAGTGGTTGGTACTGGAGGCACGCGGGGTGCAGGATCATCATTTCATTGACTCACAGGATGGAGCAGTCAAAGGGCCAAGTCATGAGGACTAGCGAAATGCGAAGTCGTGAAATAATCTGGGTCATCTATTCTATAGCGACACGTGGCGAAAGATCCGAACCACGAATAAAGTCTTTCAGGAAAGTTGGGGTGAGAATTGTCGATGGACCAAAGTCCTGAAACGTCGATACAATTTGGGTCTTCTGATGTAAAGAGATGTGTGTCACCTGATTCGAGCAATTGTGATTTCACAACTCAGAGGTTTGAGCATAGAGCGCAACATGAGTTCGCGAAACGCGAAATCGCGACGCGCCTGGGAATCAATCTCACGGTCACTACCTAGGGTCATATGGAGGCAGGGATAAATAAAGGATAGGCTCCTGATCAAGTGATGGGCAGCTAAGGTTGTTCGAGGAGATGATCATGGCCATTAGATTCAAGGAAAATATGATCGTTGATCCAAATGGGCCATTTTGCAGGAGCAAGCATTGGGATATTTGAAATCAAGAGGAGTGAAAACTCTCGAAATGTGAAATCCCTAGTTTTCAGAGGGATAAGCATGAGGTCAAGGACCATGGTCGTGTATGAAAAAGGAATTGTGAGCTCACCTGGAACATTCATGGTTGTTTGGCTTCGTCCTGATCCCAGCGAATGTAGTTAATGAAAATGATTAGGGTAGTTGAAACCTCATTTCATCACATAAATGGAAAGTATGGAAAATCTAGCTGTGGAGGGCAGATTGTCAGCCTAAAGTTCCCTTGTCATGAATTTACCTGTGAAGCCCATACCAATCTGATCTTGTGTCTGACAGAAGAGTGCAAGTACATCCTGACAAAAGAAGATACAAAGGCCAAGACTTGAATGCATGACCAGAGTTTGTTTTTGTAGGGAGAAAGTTTCTTTGAGTATATATACCCAGTTTTTATATTTTGTAATGGTCGATGGTTGAGCTAAGCTCTCGCATTGTAAAGATTTAGCAAAGCCTCTAGCTTCTAGTTATGTATCTGTATTTGATACTTCTTGTTTAATCCAAGTCATCTTTCTTACTCCATCTTATTATGTGTCTAATACTAAATGTTCATGATTGAAGGATTCACATGGATTATTGTGACTGTGTTGTAATGGATGTTTGATTGCAGTGTTGTCATAATGTTTTCAGTTTCCTAGAGCTCTGAATCCAAGAGGATATTGTTTTCTGAGCTTTTCCTCCTTAGGCTACTGGAAGAACTGACGTTCATAGCAAACCTCTTCACTCTCCTTAAGTTCTTCCCCCTACTCACCACTATACCAAAATTTACTGACTGAAGTTAGACCAAGACCTCACTTGCGTATGCTCTCCGATCCAGTTTTTTGAGTTAGAATGATACCATCCTAAGTCTGCGTCCATTAGACCGTCTTTATATTTATTTTTCATGAAATACAAACTGATGGGTATCGGGCTTACCTCTGTCGCAGTCCAGGGGTGACTTCTGGTGCTAACAGGTAGCCCAGTCCTGGTTCCACCACCTATTACAACAATCCTGGATCCCTACCAAGAACCACCGCCATTTTTCCACCTGGAGCATCTTGTGCTAGTGTTCGAGCTTAGAAGTCAGATGGTGAATCAAATTCACCGTGACATCCTCATGCACCAGCATATCGATATGTTGTATGAGGCGTACTCAAATTCACCAGCAATCCAGAAATGCCCGACTTGTGAGAGGGAATTTGTGCTCCAGCCTCATAATGGGCTTCTCAACGGCGAACCCAACGACTCAACTTCCGATGCATATGGGTAACTATGTGGCTTGGATTTCAGTCTGGATCCATTAGCTGCTACAACATAGCTTCAATTTCATGTTTAGGTCCTTGTTTAATTTCCAGTTTAATGTTCAGTTTAATTTCCAATTTAGACTTCATGGCAGCTCTAAACAATGGTGCACAGCCTCTAGTCCACCACCTGCCCTTGATTCCGTTTGGCAGGGCAGATGGAGGATTTCCAAATTTGACAATGACATCACAGTCTGCCATCTGTTCTCGTTTCTGCTAATTCGGCAGAACAGTTGGCAGACTGTTGCTATGTGCTTTTTTTTGTATTGAAAAAGTTTTAATAGTATTTTCCCTCTTTTTATTAAAAAAAAAATTATTATTATTATTATTATTAATTTTATTATGAAATTAGAAATAAAAAATTAAAACAACATAAAAAAAATTATAACAATATTATATTATAATATTATAAATATAAAATAAATATTAATAGATAAAACAATACAATATTTAAAACTTGATCATAATAATATATTATAATATTATAAACTTTATGTAAATAATGCCATATATTATTTATATATAATAGCATATTTTAATAGAAACTTTATGTAAATAATACCATATATTATTTATATATAATAGCATATTTTAATGAGCCATAGATATTAAATGATTTATTCCATAATATTTATTTAATGATTATATTCAACTATACAGTAAATAACATCTAAGGTATAAATTTGACAAGCACTCCTACCCGTCACGTAATTTTTTTATGATGGGTTTCTTCTTCTTCTTTTTTTGTAAATAAAAGAGAATATATATTACCTTAAAAACTTCAAAAAAATACATTTATCCTTGTTTGCCACATGTTTCTCCACAACAAGGAAACTAGAACAGGTGGCTCACGGAAACAGTTGAAAATCATAACAGTTTTTTCCCAGGTCAACTGGCTAGTTGTCATATTACTAACGTCAAATGTGTCTGGTGTCATGCACCATAGCTCATGACCGCCATGGTTGTAGCTATAGGGCATAAAACTTAACAAAACTGAAAAGAGTTGAATCATGAAATGTAAACTGAGAGAGAAGATATAAATTTGGCAAACCCGGACGTCCATCGGCTCTGTAGGTGAAGACGAACTTTTGTCTACAAGTCAGACAACAAGTTTTCTCCAGAACATCTGACAAGGCGTCACACAAGAGGTCCACACGTCGGTTGAGAGTGCATTGATTCTAATTTTGATCCTCCATACTTCTTCGCATATCAAATATTAATTGCAGGTGGTCATCCGAAAAGCGATGGGGGTTGAGCATAGCATGCTCAATTTTCCCATCTGCTTCCACTGGAGGAGATGTATCCATGTCGAAATCCACCAATGGAGTTTCTTCCTCGTCCAGCCCAGGGCTAGAGTTCTTGGCAATCCATTCTACCAGCTATCTAGGGGGAATTTATTCCTCCACCAAGCATCTTCCATGCTCCATAGCCATGGCTTGGCGTCTGGTGATGATATCGGGCTCGAGCTAGGCTTCCAAGGGATCCTGCTCAGGAGGAGGAATTTCTTCTTCCATCGGGAAGCTTCCCATGTCAAACAAATTTTCAGAAGGGGGTGGAAGAAAGTCTTGGGTGTGAGGGGAGGGAAGGGGGGTCTTAGTCCAATTCTGGCCTCTTCCAAGGTAGACAGACAGAAGGAGGGGAAGCAAAGGGTCAGGGATACTGCGCCTCACAATGGAACTATAATGTTGTGACCCATTTTGGGCTTTCCATGCTCTCTGGTCATGATTGCAGGATGACAGAGGGTTATCAGAGGTGAATTCCAAGCAAGTGGAGTCATGTTGGTGAAGAGGAAATTGAGAAAGGTGAACAACAGTGGTAAGGAGGTGATAGAAGGAGGCCCACCATAGGAATGCATAGGAGACCGAGAGAACCAGAGAGCCAACTGAAATTGGTAAATGACATAATTTTTAGGATCTCTTACTTTCATATCGGACGAATGAATGATGGTGGGGGACACCATGAAATTAGAAGTGACATTAGCTCGAGGATGAGTACCCGTCGTAGAGCTATAGAGTGGGTTCACATGCACATCCATTAAGTTCTCGAAGGTAGAGAAGCACACTACCATAAGTGCAGTGGTAAGGCTCTTCATTCAAATGGTCTGGGGATGAGGGCGACAGTTGGGGCTAATAACTCCCCCACCTACCTGTGCACCACCTTTCTCTCTGTTGTGAGATGTCACCCCATCCAGGGAATGATGAGTTTCTTCTTAAAATTGTCCTTCTTGTGATATTTTATTTTTATTTTTGTCCGTCATTTAAATATTATGTGTCATATGTGTTTCTGTTCATTTTTAATGTAAATACAAAAGCATCCCAGGCACAACATAAAATTATTATGAAATTTTATTTAACATAACATCATCATACTATTTCACATGGAATACAACACCATTAAAAACATAAACATAAAAGATTAACAGATTACCTTGATATAGCAACTTGCACACAATTTCAATTTTGAAAATCACCAAATAAGAGGTTCCAACTTCTTGTTATGCCTCAATTCTACCGAGATCCAATCACTGTACAAACAAAATTGACCAAACACTAAGTAGTATGCATGCAATGATTCCAAGATAGCTACAGCCTACGGGAAAAGGAAAAAAATAGTTACGAATATTTGTTCTAAAAATAATAATAAAAGTTATGGATTCCAAAATTTGAAATAATTATCGTTTTTTTTCCAAAGGAAAAAAGCGTAACTTTTATTAATGGAAATAAAAATTACATTCTGAATAATGCATGCATAAAACATACATTTAGTCTGGAGAAATAAGATTTCAACCCCAAAGGGAAGAATAAAAAATGGTTATCTAGAAGTGGTCCCAATGACATTGAGATATACATTAAAAATAGCCCCAAAACCCAGCCAACAAGAAACAATAGAGGAAGACTAGAAAAAATCCTGGACGGACTAGGCTAGAGAGGGAAAAAAAAAACCTCAAGATCCAGAACGGGAGGGACATCCAAAAAGGAAACCTGCAACCACGGAAGAGAAATCCAAAAACTACACCCCCAAACAGAACCTCAAAGAGTTGACTAGGGTCAAATCAACATTGCACGCCCAAAAAGAGAGGACCTCAAAGCTCTGACCCAAACACCCAAGAAGAAGCAACAACCCCATCATCCACTTCACAAAGAACCAGATCCTGAGAGGAGCACATAGTCCCCCAGAAAACAAGGCCTATGAGAAAACCCCTACATTGCATCAAGCCCTGAATGAACCAGCAGGGATGAGATCAGCTAGATCCTCCCACAAAGAAAACAATTGAAAAACCTCCATGCGTAAAAATGGCTACAACATCAAAAGGTCCTCACCCTGCAAACGAAATATTTGACTTCAAAGGACCAAATATGGAGCATAAACAATAGTAAAACCACCACAAGGCACCAGATCATGGGTGACACGCGCACAAACAAATTCGCACACTGGGAGAAGCACGAAGGACCATATCCGCTCCAGGGAGAGCATGGCCGCCAAGCAAACACCATAAAAAGGAGACCATATCCACTCCAGAGGGAGGGTGGCCACCACCATAGAAAACACCATTGTACATCAAGCTTGAGTGGAGAGGCAAAGGGGGGTGTGGCATCGAGGAGAACCCACAACAGACGCTTGCAACTAGGTATGTGGCTAGGAAAACCCTAGCCGCAGAGCATTTTTCCCTTTCCTTACAAATGAATTTTCTATCAATAATTATCATTATTGATATAATTAAATAATAAATATTACTAAATTATTTTGGATTTGCTTTTTTAAATAGAAACTACTAATGTTTTCTAAAATGAAATAAAATAGAGCTTGTGAGAGGCCGACGGCAGATCCCATGTTTATTCTTATTATCAAGATTCAGGAAGACATTAAAAACACAGGTGGGAAGGTATTTAAATGTGGATTTTCAAAAACCAAATATAATGAGAAAACAAGTGTGCAAGAAGGTTTTTTCTAGCTTCATCCAAATGAAGAAAATTTCCATCAATGCAATCGCAATTTAATATTAATGAGCCTTACCTCTTTGGATAATTGCATCCAGGTTTTGGGTAGTGTTTATGAATCCTTGATATTTTCTTCACTCTCAACCTTCACTTTTCAACCTGCAGGATGTGATATGGTCCAATTTCCAAAGAATCCCCATGAATTGTAAGTTGTGAGCATACATGTGTTGTTCAGCCTGTGCTATAATATTTGTAACCTATGCAATGTGCTATAATTTTCTTATTAAAAATTTCTTAACTACATTAATACACTATCACTAAAAATAACATTGAAAATAAAAAATAAGAGAATTTTCATGTGTATGGATCATTGTTTATAGAATTTACATCCGTATGGCGCACACATATTTTCATTTTAACTTGAATCAAGTTTATTTATCATTTTGCAACAACTATGTATTACACTCATGTAATGCCAAAAAATCATCATCTTTGTTTGTAGTTCCCTCCTTTTCTTTGACTAATGTGTCATTATTATTTGAGGGAATTTTGGTTACAAGAATGGCCCAATTGCTTGATAGAAACACTTTTCAATGATGTGATCTAGACTTTTGATTTAATTTGGTTTGGTCATGGATTATGTTTGATATCATTGCAACGGTATGAGATGATTGGATTTTTCTATATGATATGATGATTTATTGTGGCCTATGAGTTAGTTGAGTTGTATATTGATATTGATGTATGTGTGTCTAAAAGTCATATAGGTTCTATGAAATTTTAGTGATAATTGATGCCATGGGATATTGAAAATGAATATATGTTTATATGATGGAAATTACTATTGTATGTTATCTTACTAATGGTTTGTCAAGTGTGACAAGAAAACCATAGTTGAATATTGACTCGGGATTGAGTCAAGATATGTGGACCTAGGATGGGGTCAAGATGTTGATGATTTTCATATGTATATTTTTTCTTATTGTTTATTCATTATTATTGGACAATACTATTTTATGTGTTTATCTTTATATGCGTGCAAAGATAGAATTAATAATTACTAATTAATCTTACGCATGGGAAAGGGTTCTATGAAAAATTGTGACATGATTTCCATCAGAGAGAGGAGGCCTAGGTTTCCTATTCCTACCTACTAGCCTCCCTATAGTGTAATAGGTTGAAAAATATATTTTTTTTCCTATAGGTTACACAATAACTTGAGGGAAATCCACATATTTTGTCACCCATGACGTTCTATTGAGTGGCATGCAATAACATATTAATCCTTATTATTCATTAACCATTAGTATTTCACTAAATGTAAGCATGTAGAGTAAAATAGGTCCCAATAGTGACATTATTCCCCCACCATGAAAAATGGATACTTCAAGGCTTTGATTCGACTCGATCTCACCCTTGGTATCATGAACTTGAAGAATTATGGATATTATGTCTAGCTCTTGGTGCAAGGTACTTGAAGAGTTGTAGTGATCATGTCTAGCTTGTGGTACCAAATACTTGACAACTCTGAGTTAACATGGTCTCACCCTTGGTATTGACTTTGGTTTGTATATGTGTATACTTTGGGAGCAAGGTATCCTTTGATCACGTAATTAATTTGGAATAAATAAATGAAAAGTGCATATATGACTTGATTGCTCATGTATATTTATGCATATTTTATAAAAAGGGGAAAGTGAGATTAGGTTCACCTTGATATTTGAAAAGTACTTGGGAGTTGAAAATAAAAGAACGAAAGTGAATTTTAATTATAAGGTTTATTTAAATAGGAAAAAATCATTTTATGTGCACCCACTCAATTAGGAAAAAGAAAAAGAATTAAGGGAACATCTAGGAGTAGAAATGGGAAAGATAGTTGGAAGGTGGTAAGTAATATCTATTTGTGTATTTTAATTTAAATTACTAACTGTGCATGGAGGTGAAATGTGTGTGGGTGAATAGTATGCATTTAATAATTAAATAATTAGCACTTTTTCATGAGAATGGAAAGTGGCACGAGTCTCAGAAGATATATAAGAAGAGAGGGTTGGGCTTGAGAGCTCATTTTTTCATCCTAATGTTTGATGGTTGTCCTAATGCTCAAATTTTTCATGGTGATATGATTGTGAGTTTGGTCTCATTAACGATGCCATTATATTAGAGTTGGTGTACCTCATATGATCTATAGGAGCTACACATTCTTCTTTCTAGTTTTTGTACTCTTTTCATACAACCCAATACATCTCGGGGGTTCCAGGGGAAAAAGAGTACCCTAAGGATATAGTTGGGTGGTCAACTGGAAATACTCTTGCAATTGGTAATTCATGGAGCTTGGAGTGAAGTTTCTAAAGAATTCCCTTGGTGGAATATTAGCGCTAAATACTTAAAACGGAGGACATTTACAACCATTTAAAAAAATGTATGATATTCCAAAAATTTAGTAAAGTATATATTTATCATTTAACATGTAGAAATTTTCCTATAGGTTTTGAGTCTCTAAATTTGCATAAAATTTATTATATTGTTATGGAAGTAAAAACCTATGTTTTGAGTCACCAATATGATCTACCTGGCACTCTGAACCTTAGCATACAATCTTAAATCATTTGAGTAATTATTGAATTCTTTGGAAAATGTTTTATATCATTTTTTTGTACAAACAAAGTCAACAATGTCCTTCCTTAGAGAAAATAGCAGCAAGAAAACTAAGATCAGAGAAGAGGCTTTTATTTACCCATGTGAAAAGGGGGTATTCATTGTTAGACTCACTTTGTGAAAATAAAAATAAGTGTTGGGAATAGTAATTTTCCAACGGCCATTTTTCAAACGGTCATCTATTAAATTATTAATAACTTCCAACAGTTGACCACCTCCCTTCATCATTTAAATCCTTTAAATCATTAGCGTTGAAACTCTTTTCATTACAATTATAGTTTTATTTGTCCCTAATGATGGGTGGAGTGTCCACTCAAAACATTGGATGTTTCAATAACCCTCACACAATTTATTTCCAGAAAGAGTGAGAAGCAACATTATGACTAACTGTGGAAACCTTCATACTCAAAAAATAAAGTTACTCTTTTTTATTTTTGCAATATACCATAATTATAATTCTTTACATCTCAATAATATGAATGGCATGAACATTCATTAAATATTTGAGGAAACATGACACAAGTATTCGATCAAAATGTTTTCCATATTTTTCTTGGAAGTTGTTATTCAGTAACAATGTGCCTAGTATTGAGGGTTTGACAGTCGAGGCAAGCATATGAAAATTCATGGGGTTATGGATAAAAAAAAGAACTCTGTGCAACTGGATTACTGGAAGCCAAATGGAGAAGTGGAACTCCACCTAGGCTCGAAGGGTTTCTTCACAACAATCTTTATTAACTTGGAGGATAGGGACAGAGTCTTCGAGGGAAGTCCATACTTCCACACCTCAGCGAGACTTTACATGCAACCCTGGAAAGAAAAATTTTCCCCAGAGAAAGAAATGTTCAAAAAGGTACCAATATGGTTGAGACTCTATTCCCTACCCCTAGACTATTGGATGCCATTTACCTTTGAAGCAATAGGCAAAAAATTGGGGAAATATGTGAAGACCTCAAAAGCCACCCTAAAAGGAAGATACACATCATATGCAAGAATTTGTATAGAGATGGACGTTTCAGAAGCACTCCCAGAGGCCATAAGTCAGGAATTCAGGGATGAGGAATGGATCCAAAACATAGATTATGAACAGATCCCCTTTAGATGTCGATGATGCCATGAGAATGGACACTTGATTAGAGAGTTCCCTCTAAAAAAAAGGCAGGAAGTGGTAAATCCCAAAACACAGCAAGACGAGGAAGGGTTTATAACCCCGAACCCCAGGAACAGAGAAAATAAAAAGAAAAATAAAACCTCAGCAGGAAATACCCATGAGACATGGAATACGATGGAAGGAAGGGACCAAACAAACAAAGGGACAATAGAAGAAAAGGACTCGGCAAAAGTTCCAGAAGTCAAGGACCAAGTAACAAAAGAGCCCACCCAACAGCCAAACATTACAACAGCTCAGGGGAGTTGCACAACCCCGATGGATGGAGAAACAAAAGATTAAAACACTGACATGCAAGACACAAAGGGGGATGCAGAGATGACCCCGAGTGAAGTCGGTACAGAAGACACCAATCTCAGAGACTTGGTGGAAAGGTAAGGGATAGACCTTCTGCACATATTAGAACAATGGAAAAGGTAGGGAGTCGACATCGTACCAACAAAGAAACTTGGTCGCATCCAATACATGTTCCTCCTATGAGAGGAAGCCAAATCCAGAGGAAAAAAATGCACTCACGAGGAGATAGGACACCTAGGAGTGAAAGCTGGTGAGGGACAATCACAACCATCACCCAAACAGACGAGAAGAAAAAAAAGTAGGAAATCAAACAGCATAGCACTATAGGAGTTGGGAGTGCTACTGATAAACTTGGGCAAGATCAAGAAACTCTTTCCCCACTCTCCCCCACATGTTTAAAAATCAAGGTTATAACTTGGAATATAAGAGGCCTAAACAACCCAAGAAAACAAAGAATCCTTAGGAGTAAACTAAAGCAGGAGCAACCAGATCTTTGTTTTATTCAAGAGATTAAATGTACTACAGACAGAATGGAGGCAGTCAGTAAACAACACTGGCGCAAGTACAAGATGGTAGCCATCGAAGACCACCGAAGGTCAGGCGGCATATTCACTCTATGGAACCCACAAATCCTAAATTTAATAGCAACCGAGGAAACTAGGTACACCCTGTTATAACCCTAAAATGCACTACACAGGTTTACCTGGCATCAGGCCAACTCATGCCTCTTCCTAGCCAAATCCATGCTGAATAAAACCTTGAAAAACCACTTAAAACAAGCAATCCGCGCCCTAACCTCTCACTCGGCACGGGGGACCGCTTGCTGACCTTCTACTGCATGCAGGTATCCATGGGCTAACCCACTACAACCCGCGGGTACCTAACAAAGCAAAAAATCAGGAAAGTTTCCACCGAGACACGAGGATTTTTGTCAGTTAACTGGAACTCTTCGCCATGCATGGCCGAGAGTTCGCCTAAAACCCTAGCTCCTTCTAGCCTATAAAAGGAGG
>SNQJ01S0140049.1:22825-47945 GCA_010110895.2 Picea sitchensis | reverse complement strand
CCTACAGGCTCCCTGCAGCACTATGGGCCTACAGAACTACTTGGAGAAATACTACAGGATTCTCTCCCTATGAATTAGTCTATGGAAAGAGTGTTGTCTTTCCTGTGGAATTTGAGATAAAAACCTTAAGGACTGCTTTAGCTGTCAACCTTGATTTAACCGATGCAGAGACAACCAGGTTGCAGTAGCTTAATGAATTGGAGGAGAAAAGATTAGATTCCATTCAATAGACAACCATAATTCAACAACAAAGATCAAAATGGCATGACAAAAATATCAAGAACAAGCTGTTCCAAAAAGGTAATTGGGCCCTACTGTATGATTCCCGATTCAAAGAATTTCAAGGGAAACTGCGTACAAGATGGCTTGGACCTTACGAAGTAGACACTGTTTTCGCCAATGGAATAGTAAGGCTCCTCACAATCGATGACTCCAAAACTCCGCTACTTGTAAATGGTCATCAACTCCGTCTGTACCAACGTCCTATTTCTAAAGAAGATTTTAAGGCCACATGCATGGCAGACGCCCAGTTCCTCTTCGTAGAGGGGGTCTCTACCCCTAATTGCAATTAATTCTTTTAAGTTAATTTCTTTAGTATTAGATTAGATTAGATTTTATTTACTAATAATCCCTGTCGAGAAATACCATGTTACAATCGATTTTTGCAGATTCTCGATCGAAGCACAGGCCACTAGGAAGGGACGATCTTACTTCAAGAAGACAAGCTTCCTCCGATGCTGAAACACCACCGTTCAGCACTCTTGACTTTCCTCCAATGATAAAACACCACCGTTCAACACTCTTGACTTTTCTCCGATGCTGAAACACTACCGTTCAACACTCGTGACTTTCCTCTGATGCTGAAACACCACTGTTCAACACCTTTGACTTTCCTCTGTTGCCGAAACACCACTGTCAGCAATTCGCTCCCTTTCCTTCATTACTGAAACACCACTACCACCAACCTCACACCTACCTTTTACCACTTTTCCCCACTTCCTCACCATTCTCCATCGACGAAACAACACTGTCCAACAATTGTTCCGTCCCATTTTTCTTGTTGCTGAAACACCATTGTTCAACAGTTCTTCACATTTCCTCATCGACGAAACAACACCGTCCAACAATTGTTTCACCTTTTCTTTTCTGTTGCTGAAACACCATTGCCAACAACTCTTCATCATTTTTTTTTTCCGATGCTGAAACACCACTGTTCAGCACTTTTTGTTCTCCCTATTGCTAAAATACGACAGTCCAGCAATTTCTCACTTTCTTCATCGACGAAACAACACCGCCCAGCAATTGTTTCATCCCGTTTTCTTGTTGCTGAAACACCATTGTTCAGTAGTTCTTCACATTTTCTCATCACCGAAAAAACACCGTCCAACAATTGTTTCATCTTTTCTGTTGCTGAAACACCATTGTTCAGCAGTTCTTCACATTTTCTCATCACCAAAACAACACCGTCCAACAATTGTTTCGTCTTTTCTGTTGCTGAAACACCATTTTTTCAATATCATCTATCAAGCAAGATTTTACGCCCTCATACTATAGTTCATCCTTCCAGTCAGCAAACCCTCGACACAATTCATATATTGAATCAAAAGTCTCCGCCACGACCACTACAGGACTACCATCGACAGGTATGATATTTTTTTTGCAGAACGAATCAAGAGGTAAGGCGAGGTATGTAAATTTTATGTAATTCAGTTAAGCTATAGTTAATGAGAAGATTCTAAATCAATTATGACTACTCGAGTGCAATCATTACTAGCCACACTTGACGGGAGGGGAGGACACATCAAAACTTCTACACCATCATTTCACTCGAATCCACTACCACCATTTCTATTTCACCACCCTTTCGCGTATCTTACCACCATTTTTCATATTGTCCCTTGGAAAACTCACTCTACGCAGAAGCTGTTACTCAAACTCTTTGACGCTATATCTTACCAAGCTGGTAGCCATGGGAGGCTCTGTTATAAGGAATGAACCCGCCACCACAACACTGTTAGAACATTATCCAGTAGCTTATCAAATCTTTCAGCAGGCAGGATGGCTTAGTTACTTTCAGATACTTCAGGGGTATAATGAACAACAGGTCCTGCGATTCGCCCAAAAACTTCAGGAGGACCATTCTGTCGTCGAAGGGGTCTGAGTTTCAATAATAGAAGAAGATATAGCATAGGTCTCAGGCCTCCCTATCGACAACAGTCGCATATTCAGCCGTAAACATATCATTCGGAATGCCCAGTAGAACTTCTTCTTACCGGAAGAACGAATTGAACTTAAAGGTAGGGGCGTTCAACTAAGCTCATTACCACCCCCATGGCCGGAAGTTGCAAGATTCATCAAACATTACCTGACCTGCGAGGACCAATACCAGGTAGTTTATCAGCACAAATTTCTTCTGCTATCTCATTTAAGGCATAATAGACGGGTCAATATTCCTTATTATCTGCTGGGTTGTCTGAAAAATATGGCACACTATTGCAGAAAGGCTAAAGATCCCACCCTTTCACTCACCCATCACTGTGTTGTCCAATTTCTCATCCAAAGGGGTTTTTCTCAACAAAACCTTCCACTCAACAACCCACCCATAAACCCCCAAAGAGCTCCTGAAATTCCTGAAAACCCCCAGGAGCAACAACAACAAAACCCCCCTGACTTCCCAGAAGTACCCAATAGCCCGCCCACAGAGCCAACCAATCCAATCAATTCCCCTACCATACCAAGCCGCCCCATACCTTACCGGAATCATCCACTCCCGCCCTTCATATTCTCAGTGATGACTCTGAGCCAGATAATGCCCCCTGCCCCATCATTGAGGAAAGACCCTCACGAAAATGAAAACAAATTCCCCTCTTTCCACCATTTTTATGAAAAAAGCGAACAAGGGCCTCAACAAGGCCACCCATTATTGCCACTACCCTAGATCCCCAACCCATCCGATTAATACCCCGTACACCTCCAACCTCCCAAAACCCAGTATCTTTGCCTCTTCCACCCATGGGCACTGAAACACAAGAACCAGATGCCCAGGGTGTTGCCACATCATCTGTCTCAAATAAAGTAGCTGAAACACAAAAACCAGCTACCCATTCTGTAGTTGAAACACAAGAACCAACTATCCATTCCATAGCTAAAACACAAGAACCAACTACTCATTTAGTGGCTGAAACACAAGAACCAGCCATAGCTACCACACAAGAACCAGCTACGGCTGAAACACAAGAACCAGCCGCTGACATTGACATTGAGATTCAGGAATCAGAGGTCGAGGGTGCTGCAACACTACTCTCCTTACACCAAGAGGCTGAAACACAAGAATCAACTGCCATTCCTGTAGCTGCTCCACAAGAACCAGCTAATGAGGCTGTGACTGCCACACAAGAACCAGTCATCTCTCAATCTGAACCAACAATGGCCGCTGTATTGGAAGAAAACAAGTTTTTAAAGTCTCAATTGGAAGCATATCAGCAAGAATTAGCCAGGGCAAAGGAAGCATACGAAAAGGAACTGAATTTGTACACCTTAGCTCGTACAACAACCTTGTCAGAGGGAACTACAGAGAACCTGTGTAAAGAATATATGTGTTGTCAATGTGGGGATATTTACTATCAAGCAGGTTATAAGGTAATTCAAGTCCCAGTGACAGGAGCACCCCCTACTCCTTCACCTTTTGTAGTCAAGGAAGAACCTGCTGTAACACAAGAACCAACAGGTCCTCCCAAGCTTAGGACTGAGCCTTGCATTGCAATAAAAGAAGACCCTACCTTTGTCAACAAAGATGTACAGACAATACCTATGGAGGAATTTACACCTCCCAACCAGATCAATCTCCCCACTTTTATGGAACAATATACCCAGACCTTACCTCATCAATCTACTTGCAACACTGAAACACAGATTCAACTATGGGATGAGCAGGCAGTAATAAAAAAATGGAAGAAAGAGTATGCTGAAACACAGGCCAAAAACCTGCAAGTGCACAGACAAATTTGGATAAATCATACTTACTCAAATTGGGAAGAGTTAGAACAGACATGCTAGGAAGCTCGTGACCTTAAGAAATAAAACAAAGAGTTGAAAGGCAGAATGGCCCAGGTATTTGACCTGACACAGAAGCTATTGGCCACAAGAAAGCCATCTTGCAACTACTCCTTGTTCCTTATGGAGAGACTTACCTGGTTTCAGATCAAATCAATTGCATAAGGTAAACTGCATGCAGTACTACACCCAACAAATTTTTTCAGAACTTTTGCAGCAGCCTCTATTAGGGATCAACACCTCCTCTATGAGGCATACTTTCATAACGAGGCCATTCCCGAGAATAGGCAGCTGAACCTTAATCCCCTTGTCGGGGACATCCATCTTCGAGCGTTCACCTCCTTTCTCCACAATCAAATCATTTGGCAAGATGACTTCATGGTTGCTAAACACAATGAAGACAACCGCCTTCTGTGGATAAGACCAGAACCACAGAATGAAACCACCTTTGTCACACAATATTATGAGTTCTTAAAGAATCTAGGGGTGATTGAACATGTTCAGAAGCTACAATCAGTAGTACTCCAGGATTGTCAGCACATCATCAGATCCATAGAGATTCCTGCCCTCCAGGAAAATAACCTATTTTGGCAGCAATCCACTGAGAAAAGACAAGAACATCATCCTTTCAGCCCTACCAACCTAGAGATAGCAATCTCCAGGGTGCCTAACTACATCTAGTGTGTTCAACAATGTGCTGAAAACTGGATAGAGTACCGGTTCTATTTTCCTATCCTCTGGTTGCCAATAGAAAGGTATCAAGTCAGTTATAAGCTGCCTAAGAAGATAGAAACAACAGCATGGCAAAGATTACAGTGGGTCCAAGGGTTCAGAACGCCAACGGACAGTACCTCCCAGAGCTACTGCTTGAGTAACTTACACTCTCAGAGTCGGTATTCAGACTCTGACTCAGAGTGAAGTTGCCTGAGGACATGCAACACCTTGAGTGGGGGGGGATGTTAGGACCACACAATGTACCTTTTTGCCTATACTTTTTGCCACTATTACACTCTTGATCACCCACACTTAAACTTATATTATCACTTTATCTGATCATTCCAAAGGTATACAACGTCCCTTCTCATTACTATACGTTTAATCTGTTTTGCATAATATTTTACATCACTCTCGTACTTAACCATTGATTAGAAATGTATAAGTGCTGAAACAGTTCAAACTGCAGATTAGCATTCGAGGCCTGTTGCTGAAACACAGAAGCTGTTACACAGTCCAGGGTCGCAGATGCTGAAACGTGAAGCTGTTACACAGTCCAGGGTCACAGATGCTGAAACACAGAGCTGGTACACAGTCCAGGGTCGCAAATGCTGAAACATAGAACTGTCACACAACCCAAAGCCACAGATGTTGAAACACAGAGGAAGCCACCCAGGACCGACGATGCTGAAACACAAAGGAAGCCGTTACACAGTCAGCGGTCAATAGCAACTCTAAAGCACCAACCATCTCTCCTACATGAGAATGTTGACACAGTCGAGAGCTCAATTCCCATGGCTGAAACAACCCATGATTTGCGATTCTGAAACAGCATCAGCAACAACGAGAAGGAACTGTTATTCCAGCCGTAACAGAAACACCTCATTCAACACTTGTAATAACATTCTGTTGCCCGAGACTAGGACATCCTATTCTGGTTTAGAAAGTCGATCTGACTAAGAATAGGACTCAAATACACATTGTAATTTTTGATCAATTGTATCGAAGGGATTTCCTCTTTAAATAAGAGGAAATCACCATTCGAGAAAAAAGCCAAGTTTTATGTATTAAGAGAGCTTTAGAGAGAGGGACGTACTTCACTTTCCAGATTGTAATTTGATACTTTGATAGATGAATACAAGACTGTTTTGAGCATCCTTCTCTATCCTTTTCATTTTAGGGGAATCTTGTGAGAAGGGAGGGCCCACCTTCTTCACAAGATTCACCTGTTAGTTTTATAGTGTGTTAGTATAATTTTTGTTTATGTCTTGATTAAATTTCGTCTTGCTGAAACACTACTTTTAATGAATTTTGCTTTGCTGAAACACTACTGAACTCTATCTTGTTTTGTGTGATGATTTTATAAGATGTGCTAGTCAGAGACTGGGTTAAGGGTCTCTGCTTAATGGAAGGGATTAGAAGGTCCTGTTCTCTGTAGATTTCAATTACTTCTGCAAGTGTGTTAGTCAGAGACTAGGTTAAGGGTCCCTGCTTAATGGAAAGGGATTAGAAGGTCTTGTTCTCTGTAGATTTCAATTACTTCTGCAAGTGTGTTAGTCAGAAACTGGGTTAAGGGTCCCTGCTTAATGGAAGGGATTAGAAGGTCCTTTTCTCTATAGATTTCAATTACTTCTGCAAGTGTGCTAGTCAGAGACTGGGTTAAGGGTCCCTGCTTAATGGAAGGGATTAAAAGGTCCTGTTCTCTGTAGATTTCAATTACTTCTGCAAGTGTGCTAGTTAGAGACTGGGTTAAGGGTCCCTGCTTAATGGAAGGGATTAGAAGGTCCTGTTCTCTGTAGATTTCAATCAATTCTACAAGTGTGCTAGTCAGAGACTGGGCTAAGGGTTCTTGCTTAGAAAGGAAGGAATCAAAGGATCCTGCTCTCTGCTAGATAGAGTTAGTTTTCTACGCATTAATGTTTTCATTTAAGTGTGTTAATTAGAAACAAGGTGCTGGAGTTCCTGCTTGGGAATAAGGGTCCTGTTCTCTGGTTATAGAATAGTTGTTCTTTCCTGTTGCAGTTATTATTTTAATGTAATCCAGGATTGTTTAGATTAATCTTTAAGATCTACAATAGGTAGGTTGCTTTCCTGTAATTCAAGTCAGAGCTTTAGTTCATTCAAGGCAAGTGTGATTAATATAGTTTCCTTTACTACAATTCTAAGCTGCTTTTGGAATTGAGCATATATAGTGCGTGGTTATATTTGAAATAAAAAAACTTCCCTGGGTTGACAATTTATGTAGCACTTGATTGTTTGAGTTAATTAAGCAATTATAGTGACCAACAGTTACCTCCCCTGATACAATGAATGTTTAGTAGTAATGATTGCCCCTGCTACTCGCCCCTGTTTTAAAGTGTGCCAAGAGTTGTAACAAAGTCGAAAATTTGGGGCTCATCATTTACAATGAATGGTCAAGATGGAGATGTATCAAAGGGGTCTGCAAGATAAGGTGTAAGATAAAACCCAAACACAACTTGTTACCGACCCTGAGCAAGATACCAATCGCCGATTCAAATTTCAACCAGCCTTTGGAGCCCACCTCTTTACAAGTCCAAGTTTTTCAATGGATATGCATGGATCCATTCCATGGCGCATGGAATGGAATTTGGATGGCTAACTATGCCATGCATAGCTCATTTTCATCGAGCATTGGGATTGCTCATATTTCAAGGGACGACAGAGGTTTGTGTCATGGTAACGACGTTTGTGCGAGTGAAGTCGGTAGTCAGTCGGACCTCTGACTTGATCGACGATGGGAGTCCGAACACGGAAAACAACAACTAGCAAAGTTTCAAAACGTTTGGGTTTTATCTTACGCCTCCATCTATTTCTATCTAGCGTCCATTCTTACTATTCTCGTTGAGTACATTCAATTCAGAATGTATTCAATGCATATTCAGGGGGAGGTTTGGGAAATCTGGTTTTGTCCGTGCAATAGTCATAAGCCATGTAGTTTCTCCTCACCCATATCAACTGCCTCATTTGTTCTGCACTCAATCCTTTGCTGTCTAAATCCTCCCACCACTCTGAAGAAGGAGAGGATGGAAAAAAAGAAGAGGACTGAGAATCTCTCTAGCACCTGTGACCTTCAATAGCGAAGCTTTTGAAAGTGGCTATGATAGGGGATTGCTTCCAGTTTATCTTTGACCTTCCTCCATCCGTTGCCCATTTTTCCTCCATGTGCATTTACGGAATGAAAAAACGTGCATTTACGGAAAAAAAATGTGCATTTATGGAAGCTCTCTTCCATATATGTACATTTTGCCTTCCGTATATGCGCATTTACAGAAGCCAAAATGCGCATATACTGAAGCCAAAATGTGTATATACAGAAGATAGAATGCGCATATAGAGCTTCCGTATATGTGCACTTACGGAAGCCAAAATGCGCATATATGAAAGATAAAATGCACATATACTGAAGATAGCTTCCGTATATGCCCATTTTGGCTTCCGTAAATGCGCATATATGGAAGACAAAATGTGCATATACGAAAGCTCTCTTCCGTATATGTGCATTTTGTCTTTTGTATATGCTCATTTACGGAAGGAAAAAATGCGCATATACGGAATCCAAAATGCACATATATGGAAGGAAAAAATGCGCATATACGGAATCCAAAATGCACATATACGGAAGAGAGCTTCTGTATATGTGCATTTTGGCTTCTGTAAATGTGCATATACAGAAGCCAAAATTTGCATATACGGAAGAGAGCTTCCATATATGCACATTATGTCTTCCGTAGATGCACATATATGGAATACAAAATGCCCATATATGGAAGAAAGCTTCCGTATATGCACATTTATGGAAGGAAGAATGTGCATATACAAAAAACATATGCATCCCCTTATATTTTCCATTGAGTGTGGCAATCATAAAAAACTTTCCATCTCATCCACAACCTCGACCAAGAACAATCGGGTTGTTACAAAATGAGTTACAATGATTCCTGGAGATCTTTTTAGATATGACTAAATGGGTTGACACACATAGAAAATCCTTTGTTGGTGTAAACACTAAATCTTGGTGCCGTAGAATGCATATTCTTGAGTGCACACACAGTGTTGACTTGTCATGCACATGTAGTCTTCAAACCATTAGGTGCCAACAAATAGTCGTTGAGGAAAAACACAAAAAAGTTTTAAAATTTTTGAATGAGAGGGATAAATGGAAATAATTAGTAAATATGGAACAAAGTGAGATGAAAGAAAGATGAAGAAGAAAGGAAATGGAGGTTTGAGAGGGAGAATACCCTTATAGGTGGTGGAGATTAGAATCTAGAAAAAGATATACGAGAGAGGAAGAGATTTGGGGAGAAATTAAAGAAGATAGGATGAAGAATTAAGGAAACATGAGAGGGTAGGGTAACAAATAAGATAGAGAGAAGAAATTTATTGAATAAGACGATGGATAGTGGGTTTCCATGATAGGCTGAGTTTATAGACATCTTCGTGATTAAAATTGTTGGGGTGTCTTTCGATTTCAAGAGATTCTTAATGATACACGAGTAATAAGGTGTTGATGCAAGGAAATTTTCTTGGTAAAAAAAATAAGATGTTTAGAATTATGGGAGTGCTCTACAGTCATTGACTTAGATATGTAGTTGTGGAATGTGTTAGGTATATGCTCTTTAAGGTGGGTTTTGATTGAATGACCTTTCGGCCAATGTAGGATTTGTTGCAAGAGTAGGAAATTTGATGAACTCCTTAACTTAGCATAAGATTAGATTTATCCTTAACATTTATAAAAAAATGTTTGAGGATTTTATGGGTTTAAAAAGAGTTTTGATATTAATTTTAGCTAAATTTAACAATTTTTGTTTAGAAGGTAACAAAATTTATTAGAGAGGAAAATTTTCATTATTAAATGAAAATCATGTTCCACTTTTACCTTGATCATATTTCCACTTTTACCTTTAGGAAAGATGAGCTCCTAGCCAATCATATTTAATTTTAGGTCTTACTTTATCATAAAAAGACAATTTTAAGGACGAATAGAATTTAGAAAAAAGCCAATATCATTTGTGCTCATATATAAGGTTATTTTACTTCACTTTAATATTACTTTAATACATATATCCATTTAATATAAAAATTTGAGATTTAAATCTTCCCCTTATCTTAAATAAAAACAAAATCTTTGTCTCACTATTCTTCATCACGACCCAAGTGAGCTCCCACAACATTCTCAAACAGTGCTCTGTAATGCTTCCCCACAATTGTTCCAAACATCTCCTCGTCCCCTTCTCTAACCTCCAACAATGGATGCAAATGAAACCCGCTTATAACCCTCAGGCTATCTATTTCAAACAAATTCTCCGTTTCGACTATGTTCTGCAACTCCTCTGCACTTGGACCGTAAAAAGGCATGTTGAAGGAGTCTAGTTTTTCCTCATCAATCAAACCCTGCCAGTCCAACTTGATCATATATTGAATATTTTCAAACTAACTATGAGATACTATATTGAATGAAATATACCATTTTACTTTGTTCACCAGGTCCTAAAATGCAACTTCCAAGTAATGAGGGCAAGCTTCCTAACCCGCTTTGTTCCTTTACGTCCGCATAATTATGACCCAAGAGAGTTATGAACATGCATCCTCCGGGAATTATTTCTTCTTCTCTGGTCCTAAGAAATCTACAAATTCTTGTCTGAATTGATCGAGATAGGCATTGTCGACCACATCGTTGGATATGTAAATATGCCTGCCATTACTCCCGAGTTAGCTTAATCCGAAGATATTAAAGGATTGAAAACGATCAGTGGGAGAGAAGAGCATGTGATGATGATTAGAAATTTGATTGATTTGGTGAGCATCTTCAGCAATGGAAACAAACTGAATGATGCGATATCATGTCAACATTGTCAGAAAATGTAATGCAATGACATTGGAAACTCTTCAATTCCCTCCCTCCACACAATTGACTGGTAGTTTAGGAGTCATTTCCACGCATGGAAAATCATTGCAAGCTAATTGTCATTTTCTTCCATTCGCCAATCAGTGGTTCAAATCAATAGAAAAACAATTCATACAACATATCCACCTCCATGGCTTTCAACTCCCCACAAACCCCTTAAATTATCGTTGACCATACTCACACGGTGCACCATGCATGTAAACTTGTCAACATCATGCAATAGCTTTAAATGTTGCCCCCACAAACTTAGAGTGAGCAATATCCAGTGAGGAAGCCTCTGTGTTCAAAAAATGGTATCAGAGCCAAGTCTCATTTTGACCCGGGTATGATAATAGACTTATCTCTATGTTATATGTTTCATTAGTATATGTATCTGTGAGAAATGTATCAAAAGTCTTGGGCCTTTGAAATACAAGGTTTCCTCTTTTATGACTCTTTTAGTTCTAGCTAGTCATTGCATGAGCAGTCGGCCAGGAGCCTATTCAAAATTCTCTCAGAGAACTAGAATTAAATGCCTTGCTTTTCTGTGCAGTGATAGTTATTACTATCTTTAAAGTTATGGATCACTCTATGTATTTTAAATAAGTAAGGGATGTTGAATGTAGTACTTTTGAAAGTATCCTTAGCTCCATGTTCTCCGATAAAGTTGTTGAAAGGTATTTAAGTTTAACACATTCTGATCCCATAACTTGTCTCATGATCCACCACATGCCCTCCATTGAGACATTAGATCCTAGACTCCAAGACGTCTATAAATGTATGAGACCTCCTGGATCTCCCAAATATGGATTGGGTTACATAGAACAATGTGACAAAGTTATTCCAGCCTACATATTTGATAATCCCATACCCCCATCTCTCCAAAGACCAAATATTTTTGAAATCCATAAATTTCACTCTATCATGATGGGATGTCCAAAAAACACCATTGAAGAAAAATGGATAAAGAAAATGCTAAATTGGGATCTTTTTACTCATCTAGAGTCAAAAGAATTCAAACTATACGTCCCTAATGAGGAAAAAACCCGTCCGTCTCAAGAATGGCAGACATTTATCTCCAAAAACAATCTTTGGATTTCTTTCTATGTTTGGAAACAAAAATTGCAAAATCCAGCAGTCCAAATGTTAGAAGCAGGAAGTCCTTCTAGACATGAATGGAAAAATCTGTAAGGAAAACTAGTAGAATCAACATCCACCTTCCCGCCTTTCAAAGGCATTATCCTTGAAGATGGTAGCAAACAAGTTAGAGCTGTGCCTCTTATGTTGGCATATGAGGTTGCCCAACTATTTGGTTTAGAAAGAAAAGTATAGTATGTGTCTGAAAAGATAAACTGGACTAATACAGCCTTGAGAGGAATGGCTACTCACACTTTTGTAACAAATGATTATGCCCGAAAAGGAAAAATCAGAGATCTACAAGTTTCTACAAACAAAATAGTCCAGTGTGTAAACCAATTAAACAACAAAGTAACGAACATTACTGATTGTGTTGAAAAAACACAAGAGTTAGTAAAGCATAAAATTGATGATTCTGCTAAACATCACAAGGAATTAATGGAAGGATTAGGAGAAGCATTTTCAGTAGTGGGAAAAACTCTCTTAAAAATACAAGAGAAATATACTCATCCCGATAAACCAATTCCTAGGTCTATTATTCTTCCCCACACACCCATATCTATCATTTCTCCTGTATATGTCCCAGAAGAAAAAGAAATTCATAAAAAATCCCCATCTCATTTTCTGACAGAAGACGTTGATCCCTCTTCCTCTACCAATCCAAATCTTTCCCTAGTCTCCATCCAACACCCTTCATATGAAAATATATCTCATCATATGAGCAGACCACCAACACATGATCTTCTTGGAAAAGGAAAAATGCCTGATTCAGACTCATTTAGTGAAGAATGGTTTCTCGAATGGAATATAGATGGTCTGTCAGTTGGCTAGATTTGTCAATTGCTTGAAAGAATGTATGTTTCTTACTGAATAATGTGTATGAAAGGGAAAACGGAAATAGAGGCATGCAAATCTTTGATCCAATGCTTAACGGGAACTTTGAGTAAATGGTGGGAAATTATCTCATCTCTAATAATGATAGCAAAAATGGAAGCAGAAGTAATCAAAGATGAGCAAGGAGATGTAGTTTATCACCTTAATGGAACACCACAGAGTAATATGATTGGATCCCTTACCACACTAATCCCAGAACACTGGTGTGGGACAGAAGAAGAAATCGCTGACAAACATGAACTGATATTAATGAATATCAAATGTAGAAATATGTCTGAATACGACGAATTCCACAAAGAATGGACCCAAAGGTTATATGAAGTAAAAGATAGCAAAAATCTTTTGTGGAAACAAGTATACCTTGCCGCCATCCCTAGAAAATTTGTTGAATATCTCAAAATGCAAGAAATCTTCAAATTCCCTTATGAAATGTATACTTGGGGTGAAATTTACTCACTCATCACCAAAGCCTTGATAGGATTATGTACAAATATGAAAGTCCACAAGTCTATCCAGAAATTGTCTCATATACCAGATAGTAAATCTATCTATGAAAAATATGGACTATATCTGGTTGATCCTGTCAAGTGGAGAAAGAAAGATAATAAGAACCAACACAATATGAAGACAACGAAAGATAGATGGAATCCAACCAGAAAATCTAGGTATACACAAAGAACTCACTACTTTAATCCAGAAGATATAAAACTAAAAACACATTCTACTCAAGAAAGACAGAAAGTACAATGCTGGCTATGTGGTAAATCTGGAAACATTGCAAGCTCATGCCCAAAGGGAAAAACTTCAAGAAATTACGAAGGGAAAATATCTTAACAAAGGGCCAGAGAAGAACAACAAAAGGTCGGCATAGAAACCGAGAGACAATTAACAAAAAGAACACACTGTAATAGGTGTGGAGCAAATGATCATACCACAAACCAATGTCCTCACCATCCTTTTGCCAAAAGAGAAGAAGCTCATCATTTCCATTGCAATGATCCTAACTATTGTTTATGTGAAAATTCTTCTGGTTCAGATTCAACATCAGACTCTCCCAAGCACAGAGAAAAAATAAAAGTATGTATGTGGAAAGACACAGGTGATCAGGATGCTCAAATGCTAGCACAGATCAAATCTTTACTAGAAGGGGAAATGAAGAAAGGTCTTCTAGAATCCTTTTTAAAAACAATGGCCTTTGAACAGAAATAGAAGGATCCAAGAGTTTCTTCTTCAACGGGTATGAAGCATTTATTTTTAGATGCTTCATTTGAAAGAAATACCAAGTCTTTTATCAAGCACAATAAGGAGACCAAGCTCCAACATCCTTCTTTGACTGATTTGGCTAAAGATGTATTTTATCTAAAGAAAGAAGTTGCAAAACTTCGCCTCAAGCTTAATCAATATGAAGAAACTTCCGAAGATTCATATAAAGTTGATTCTTGGGCTTGCCAAGAAATAAAAGCTCTAAAAGAACAAGTGACGTCATCTCCTACTCCACTTGAATATGTTCCCAATGAACAAGAAAATAATCTACACATCACTAGACATGATCGTAACCATTTACAAGGGTTAAATGCTATGAAAATATTGACTATCCAATACCATAAATACCATGTTGAAATCAATATAGAAATTGAAGGAGAAATATTCTTCCTCAATGCTCTGTTAGATACTAGTTCTGACATGAATTTACTCAATCAAGATTTGTTCCCTTCTAAATACTGGCTCCCTAGTAAATATTCTTCCATAGGTTTGGGAAATGTTTCTACCAATATTAGCTTTGAAGTTCCTAAGGCATTAATATGGTTTGACCAATGTTCCCTTGGTATGAAATTCCTCCCTGCTGATCTCCCTGTAGATTGTGTCCTAGGAACTCATTTTCTTGCAGTTTTTGAACCACATGGGTTGGCAAGAACATCCTTAGGTCATCCAGCCTATTATCTCACCATCCCTAGTCTTATAAGCAATGGTCCTCCTGTCAAAAAAATACTTCCGTTCATTTCAAAACCATAGATAAATACTATCTTTTGCCCAACCACAAGTCTTATCATTATAGAAACCTGGGATGATTTGAATAATAGACCAGTAACAGAGCATATTGATGATAACCTTGGATGGACATAATATCATCAAAATTGGGCACCACACTAGGAATTGTGTTCGTCTGAAGGGATTGATTTTGGGCTCCCAGGATTCTCTTCCAATACTAGCATACATGTAATTCCACCTCAACATCTTATAGGAAGAATGCACCAGGAAATAGAAGATATAACAAGACTATGCTCTACATTCAGGAGATAGTATTGTCAAAATTTTCAACAATGGTAGACTACACAAGACCATTCTTATTTTGTTATCAACTGAATGATATCTCTACAATCTTGGCCACAACAAGATCCTTCTCAAAGAGTTTTTGAAATCAATTATCATCAATACAAGGCTATGCGGGACCACATGTGTCTATGGAGCGAAAGATACAAATATTATCACTGCATGATGAAATTTTCAAGTAATCCCATAAATAACACTAATCCTGAACCATAATGGCTTGAAGCATGGTGGAGAAAGTTTGGTTTAAACTCAAGTGCCATTCATCCAGACGTCATAGAAACTTGGCAATTTGTCCACCAAGTAAATCTGTCAGATAATGTTCATTGTCTTGGCCAAATCTCCAATACTGGTTTCATGAACATGTTCATAGATGAAAATCATCCTTGGGTCATCATTATCAAATATGTCCTTCAACAAGAAGAAGATAGCAATGAAGACCCAAATATGTACCAGGAGGTTTTTACACAACAATGGGATCCATATCGTTTTAACCATTTTCATGATCAGCCTGTTGAATAAAGGTTATTAGTGGGACCTATCCACTATCATGTCTTACTGGCTGACAGTGGTGTCAGTAGATTTCCATGGGTTCACGATATGAACTCCACTTTGTACAAACTCTTGTCGTTTAGCTATCGCAAGGAATCTTGGAAACCTAGAGCACTTCTCTGGCTTTTGGCGTGGTTTGACCCACATTTCCAAGGAACTTCCAAATACATGGAAAGATGATTAGAATATTGGTCGGATGGATCTTGCATGTTCTCTCCGCCAAGTATACAATAAATCTAGAAATTATATTTGATTCTTTGGGGAATAAGTCAAATGTCTTTTCAAAAAATGATTCCTTTCTCTAAAAACTTGTATATAAGGAGAAGGGAGGTTCATAGCAAGGGGTCTCAGTTTTAGTCAGTCCGAGTCTTCTAAGCTCCCTCACTTTGAGCTTTGAGTCTTTTTTTTAAGTTGCTTTGATAAGCCTATGTGATTGTGGCTCAGCCAGCACGAACCTAAAGTGGCAAAAGCATTTAGTTTCAGTCTATCATTCTGTGTGTAATGTTTTGAGAGAGAGAATCCTGTGCTCAAATTCAAGTTTGTAAACCCATGTCATTTTTGCTCATATAATAAAAATCAAATTCTGCATGTTTATCTCTGAAAATTTTCTATTCTCTTGTCTGTGTATTTTTCTATTTATGTTTGTCTACGATAGTGATTTTTAGAAGTTCACTGGAGGTTGGTGCTCGACAGTTCACTGAGAAGATTGTTAGAAGTTCACTTAGGTCCAGAAGAGTGTCGTGGTAAGTTCCGCTAGGTAGGTGGCCGCTAAGGGCAGTAAGGTGTTGGGTTGTTCGAAGGTTCAAGTTGGGATTTTCTTGGGTTCACCTAGGGGGTCACCAGGTTCAAGATGAGATTACAGAAAAAAGCATCGGCAAAAGTAGAAAAGCAAATACAAGAAAGAAAAACAAGCAAAGACAACCTTTCAAGCTTCATTCTCCATCGGAGGAAGCCTTTGTGTTCATTTTGTGAATAGATAAACTTCAAATTACCTTATGAAATAAAAGTGCAGTTTTTTGCTTTACTAACTCTTGTGTTTTTTCAACACAATCAGTAATGTCCGTTACTCTGTTGTTTAATTGGTTTACAGGCTGGACTATTGTGTTTGTAGAAACTTGTAGATCTTTGATTTTTCCTTTTCGGGCATAATCATTTGTTACAAAAGTGTGAATAGCCATTCCTCTCAAGCTCCGTGAGTAGCCATTGTTACACAGACTGTACTTTTCTTTCATAAGGTAATTTGAAGTTTATTGTTCACAAAATGAACACAAAGGATTCCTCTGATGGAGAATGAATCTTGAAAGGTTGTCTTTGCTTGATTTTCTTGCTTGTATTTGTTTTTCTACTTCTGTCGATGCTTTCTTTTGTGATCTCAACTTGAACCTAGNAAAATCCCAGCTTGAACCTTCAAACAACCCAATGCATTACTGCCCTTAGAAGCCACCTTCATAGCGAGACTTACCACGATGCTCTTCAGGACCTAAGTGAACTTATGACAATCTTCTCAGTGAAGTTTCGGGCACCAACCTCCCGTGAACTTATGAAAATCGCTTTAGTAGGCAAACATAAATAGAAAAATACACAGACAAGAGAATAGACCATTTTCAGAGATAAACATGCGGAAGCTGATTTGTATTATATGAGCCAAAACAACACGGGTTTATAGACTTGAATTTGAGCACAATATTCTCTGTCTCAAAACATTACACACAGACTGATAGATTGAAACTAAATTCTTCTACCACTTTAGGTTCATGCTGGCCGAGACAAAATCACACAGGCTTATCAAAGAAACTTAAAAAAAAGACTCAAATCTCAAAGAGAGGGAGCTTAGAAGACTCGGACTGACTAAAACTGAGACCCCTTGCTATGAACCTCCCTTCTCCTTATATACAAGTTTTTGGAGAAAGGAATCATTTTTTGAAAAGACATTCGACTTATTCCCCTAACAATCAAATCTACTTTCTAGATTTATTGTATACTTGGCGGAGAGAACATGCAAGAGCCATCCAACCAAGATTCTAATCATATTTCCACGTATTTGGAAGTTCCTTGGAAATGCGGGTCAAACCACGCCAAAATCCAGAGAAGTGCTTTGGGTTTCCAAGATTCCTTGTGATGGCTAAACGACAAGAGTTTGTACAAAGTGGAGTTTGTATCATGAACCCACAGAAATCGACTGAAACCACTGTTGGCTAGTAAGATATGATAGTGGATAGGTCCCACTAATAACCTTTATTCAACAGGCTGATCATAAAAATGTTTAAAACGATATGGATCCTAATGTTGTGTAAAAACCTCCCGTTATATATTTGGGTCTTAATTGCTATCTTCTTCTTGTTGAAGGACATATTTGATTCTGATGACCCAAGGATGTTTTCCATCTATGAAAATGTTCATGAAACCAGTATTGGAGATTTGGCCAAGACGATGAACATTATCTGACAGATTTACTTGGATGACAAATTGCCAAGTTTCTATGATGTCTGGATGAATGGCACTTGAGTTTAAACCAAACTTTCTCCACCATGCTTCAAGCCATTCTGGTTCAAGATTAGTGTTATTTCTGAAATTACTTGAAAATTTCATCATGCAGTAATAATATTTGTATCTATTGCTCCATAAACACATGTGGTCCCACATAGCCTTGTATTGATGATAATTGATTTCAAAAAGTCTTTGAGAAGGATCTTGTTGTGGCCAAGACTGTAGAGATCTCATTCAGTTGATAACAAAATAAGAATGTTATGGTCTAGTCTTCCATTGTTGTAGATTTTGACAATACCATTTCTTGAATGTAGAGCGTAGTTTGGTTATATCTCCCATTTCTACCAATTTTTCTCTAGCTGCAAGGGTTGGCGCCTGGTGCATTCTTCCTATAAGATGTTGAGGTGGAATTACATGTATGCTAGTATTGGAAGAGAATCCTAGGAGCCCAAACTCAATCCCTTCAAACCAACACAATTCCCAGTGTGGTGCCCAATTTTGATGATATTTTGTCCATCCAAGGTTATCATCAATATGCTATGTTGCTGGTCTATTATTCAAATCATATCAAGTTTCTATAATGATAAGACTTGTGGTTGGGAAAAAGATAGTATTTATCTATGGTTTTGAAATGAACAGAAGTATTTTTTTGATAGGAGGACCATTGCTTATAAGACTAGGGATGGTGAGATAATAGGTTGGATGACCTAAGGATGTTCTTGCCGACCCATGTGGTTCAACAACTACAAGAAAAGGAGTTCCTAGGACACAATCTACAGGAATATCAACGAGGAGGAATTTCATACCATGGGAACATTGGTCAAACCATATTAATGCCTTAGGACCTTAAAAGCTAATATTGGTAGAAACATTTCCCAGACCTATGGCATAATATTTACTAGGGAGCTAGTATTTAGAAGGGATCAAATCTTGATTGAGTAAATTCATGTCAGAACCAGTATCTAATAGAGCATTGAGGAAGAAGATTTCTCCTTCAATTTCTATAATGATTTCAACATGGTATTTATAGTATTGGATAGTCAATATTTTCATAGCATTTAACCCTTGTAAATGGTTGGGATCATGTCTGGCGATGTGTAGATTATTTTCTTGTTCATTGGGCACATCTTCAAGTGGAGGAGGAGATGATGTCACTTTTTCTTTTAGAGATTTTATTTCTTGGCGAGCCCAAGAATCAACTTTATATGAATCTTCAGAAGTTTCTTCATATTGATTAAGCTTGAGGCGAAGTTCTGCAACTTCTTTCTTTAGATAAAATACTTCTTTAGCCAAATCAGTCAAAGAAGGATGTTGGAGCTTGGTCTCCTTATTATGCTTGATAAAAGACTTGGTATTTCTTTCAAATGAAGCGTCTAAAAATAAAGGCTTCATACATGTTGAATAAGAAACTCTTGGATCCTTCTATTTCTGTTCGAAGGCCATTTTTTTTTTAAATCATTCTAGAAGACCTTTCTTCATTTCCCCTTCTGGTAAAGATTGGATTTGTGTTAGAATTTGAGCATCCTGATCATCCGTGTCTTGCCACATACATACTTTTATTTTTTCTCTGTTCTTGGGAGAGTCTGATGTTGAATCTGAACCAGAAGAATTTTCACATAAACAATAGTTAGGATCATTGCAATGGCAATGATGAGCCATGAAAATTTCTTCATCGGATGAAGCATACTCAAATTCTGAAGTATCTATTTATTCTGAGCAACAACCTTCATGGAGAAGATGAACTTCTTCTCTTTTGACAAAAGGATGGTGAGGACATTGGTTTGTGGTATGATCATTTGCTCCACACCTATTATAGTGTGTTCCTTTTGTTAATTGTCGCTCAGTTTCTATGTTGGCCTTTTGTTGTGCTTCTCTGGCCCTTTGTTAAGATATTTTCCATTTGGAATTTCTTGAATTTTTTCCCTCTGGGCATGAGCTTGCAATGTGTCCAGATTTACCACATAGCCAACATTGTACTTTCTGTCTTTCTTGAGCAGAATGTGTTTTTAGTTTTATATCTTCTAGATTAAAGTAGTGAGTTCTTTGTGTATACCTGGATTTTCTGGCTAGATTCCATCTATATTTCGTTGTCTTCATATTGTGTTGGTGCTTATTAACTTTCTTTCTCTTCTTGACCGGTTTAGCCAGATATAGTCCATATTTTTCATAGATAGATTTACTATCTGGTAGATGAGACAATTTCTGGATAGACTTGTGGACTTTCATATTTGTACATAATCCTATCAAGGATTTGGTTATGAGTGAATAAATTTTACCCCAAGTATACATTTCATAAGGTAATTTGAAGATTTCTTTCATTTTGAGATATTCAACAAATTTACTAGGGATGGCAGCAACATATACTTGTTTCCACAAAAGATTCTAGCTATATTTTACTTCATATATCCTTTGGGTCCATTCTTTGTGGAATTCTTCGTATTCAGACATCTTTCTACATTTGATATTCATTAATATCAGTTCATGTTTGTTAGCAATTTCTTCTTCTGTCCCACACCAGTGTTCTAGGATTAGTGTGGTAAGGGCTCCAATCATATTACTCTGTGTTGTTCCATTAAGGTGATAAACTACATCTCCTTTCTCATCTTTGAGTACTTCTTCTTTTATTTTTGCTATCATTATTGGAGATGAGATAATTTCCCACCATTTACTCAAAGTTCTCGTGAAGCATTGGATCAAACATTTGCATGCCTCTATTTTAATTTTCCCATTTCATACACATTATTCTATAAGAAACATACATTCTGTCAAGAAATTGGTGAATCTGGCCAACTAATAGACCATCTATGTTCCATTCGAGAAACCATTCTTCATCAAATGACTATGAATCAGGCATTTTTCCTTTTACAAGAAGATCAGGTGCTGGTGGTCTGCTCATATGATGAGATATATTTTCATATGAAGGGTGTTGGATGGAGACTAGGGAAAGATTTGGATTGGTAGAGGAAGAGGGATCAACGTCTTCTGTCGGAAAATGAGCTGGGATTTTTTTTCTGAATTTCTTTTTCTTCTAGGATATATACAGGAGAAATGATAGATATGGATGCGTGGGGAAGAATAAAAGACCGAGGAATTGGTTTATTAGGATGAGTATCTTTCTCTTGTATTTTTAAGAGAGTTTTTCCCACTACTGAAAAAGATTCTCCTAATCCTTCCATTAATTCCTCGTGATTTTTAGCAGAATCATCAGTTTTCTTCTTTACTAACTCTTGTGTTTTTTCAACACAATCAGTAATGTCCGTTACTTTTTTGTTTAATTGGTTTACAGACTGGACTATTGTGTTTGTAGAAACTTATAGATCTTTGATTTGTCCTTTTCGGGCATAATCGTTTGTTACAAAAGTGTGAGTAGCCATTCCTCTCAAGGTTGTATTAGTCCAGTTTATCTGTTCAAACATAGACTGTACTTTTCTTTCTAAACCAGATAGTTGGGAAAATTCATCTGCTAACATAAGAGGCACAACTCCATCTTGTTTTCTTCCATCTTTAAGGATAATGCATTTGAAAGGCCGAAAGGTGGATGTTGATTCTACTGGTTTTCCTTCCAGATTTTTCCATTCATGTCTAGAAGGACTTCCTGCTTCTAACATTTGGATTGCTAGATTTTGCGATTTTTGTTTCCAGACATATAAAGAAATCCAAAGATTGTTTTTGGAGATAAATGTCTGCCATTCTTGAGACAGACAGGTTTTTTCCTCATTAGGGACGGATAGATTGAATTCTTTTGACTCTAGATGAGTAAAAAGATCCCAATTTAGCATTTTCTTTATCCATTTTTCTTCAATGGTGTTTTTTGGACACCCCATCATGATAGAGTGAAATTTATGGATTTCAAAAATATTTGGTCTTCGGAGAGATGGGGGTATGGGATTATCAAATCTGCAGGCTGGAATAACTTTGTCACATTGTTCTATGTAAGCCAATCCATATTTGGGAGATCTAGGCGGTATCATACCTTTATAAATGTCTTGGAGTCTAGGATATAATGTCTCAATGGAGGGCATGTGGTGAATCATGAGACAAGTCATGGGATCATAATGTGTTAAAATTAAACACCTTTCAGCAACTTTATTGGAGAACATGGAGCTAAGGCTACTTTCAAAAGTACTGCATTCAACATCCCTTACTTCTTTAAAAGACATAGAGAGATCCATAACTTTAAAGATAGTAATAACTATCACTGCACAGAAAACCAGGGCATTTAATTCTAGTTCTCTGAGAGAATTTTGAATAGGCTCCTGGTCGACTGCTCAGGCAATGACTAGCTAGAAATAAGAAAGTTGCAAAAGTGGAAACCTTGTCTTTCAAAGGCCCGAGACTTTTGATACGGTTCTCATAGATATATACTAATGAAACATATAACAGAGAGATACGTTTGTTATCATACCTAGGTCAAAATGAGGCTTGGCTCTAATACCATTTTGTGAACACAAAGGCTTCCTCCGATGGAGAAGGAAGCTTGAAAGGTTGTCTTTGCTTGTTTTTCTTTCTTTTCTTTGCTTTTCTGCTTCTACCGATGGTTTCTTCTGTGATCTCAGCTTGAACCTGGCAACCCCCTAGGTGAACCCAAGAAAATCCCAACTTGAACCTTCGAACAACCCAACGCCTTACTTCCCTTAGTGGCCACCTACCTAGCGGATCTTACCACGACGCTCTTCAGGACCTAAGTGAACTTCTGGCTATTTTCTCAGTGAACTTTCAGGCACCAACCTCCAGTGAGATTTCGACAATCTTCTCAGTGAACTTTCAGGCACCAACCTCTAGTGAGCTTCTGGCAATCGCTTTAGTGGGCAAATAGAAATAGAAAAATACACAGACAAGAGAATAGGCAATTTTTAGAGATAAACATGCAGAAGATGATTTGTATTATATGAGCCAAAATGACATGGGTTTACAGACTTGAATTTGAGCACAGGATTCTCTCTCTCAAAACATTACACATAGACTAATAGACTGAAACTAAATACTTCTGCCAATTTAGGTTCATGTTGTCCGAACCAGAATCATGCAGGCTTATCAAAGAAACTTAAAAGAAAGACTCAAATTTCAAAGAGAGGGAGCTTAGAAGACTCGGACTGACTAAAAATGAGACCCCTTGCTATGAACCTCCCTTATCCTTATATACAATTTTTTGGAGAAGGAATCATTTTTTGAAAAGACATTCGACTTATTCCCCTAAGAATCAAATCTACTTTATAGATTTAGTGTATACTGGGCGGAGAGAACATGCAAGAGCCATCCGACCAAGATTCTAATCATCTTTCCATGTATTTGGAAGTTCCTTGGAAATGCGGGTCAAACCATGCCAAAATCCAGATAAGTGCTCTAGGTTTCCAAGATTCCTTGCGACAACTAAATGAAAAGAGTTTGTACAAAGTGGAGTTCATATCGTGAACCCACAGAAATCACCTGACACCACTATCGGCCAGTAAGACATGATAGTGGACAGGTCCCACTAATAACCTTTATTCAACATGATGATCATGAAAATGATTAAAACTATATGGATCCCAATGTTGTGTAAAAACCTCCCAGTACATATTTGGGTCTTCATTGCTATCTTCTTCTTGTTGAAGGACATATTTCATTATGATGACCCAAGGATGCTTTTCATCTATGGACATGTTCATGAAACCAGTATTGGAGATTTGGCCAAGATGATGAACATTATCTGAAAGATTTACTTGGTGGACAAATTGCCAAGTTTCTATGACATCTAGATGAATGGCACTTGAGTTTGAACCAAACTTTTTCCACCATGCTTCAAGCCATTTTGGTTCAGGATTAGTGTTATTTCTGAAATTACTTGAAAATTTCATCATGCAGTAATAATATCTGTATATGTCACTCCATAAACACATGTGGTCCCACATAGGCTTGTATTGATGATAATTGATTTCAAAAAGTCTTTGAGAAGAATCTTGTTGTGGCCAAGACTGTAGAGATCTCATTCGGTTGATAACAAAATAAGAATGGTCTGGTGTAGTCTGCCATTGTTGTAGATTTTGACAATACCATCTCCTAAATGTAGATCATAGTCTGGTTATATCTCCCATTTCTACCAATTTTTCTCTGGCTGGAAAGGGTTGGCATCTGGTGCATTCTTCCTATAAGATGTAGAGGTGGAATTACATGTATGCTAGTATTGGAAGATAATCTTGGAAGCCCAAACTCAATCCCTTCAGACCAACGCAATTCCTAGTGTGGTGCCCAATTTTGATGATATTTTGTCCAAGGTTATCATCAATATGCTTTTTTGCTGGTCTATTATTCAAATCATCCCAGGTTTATGTAATTATAAGACTTGTGGTTGGGCAAAAGACAGTATTTATCTGTGGTTTTGAAATGAACGGTAGTATTTTTTTGATAGGAGGACCATTGCTTATAAGACTACGGATGGTGAGATAATAGGTTGGATGACCTAAGGATGTTCTTGTTGACCCATGTGATTCAACAACGGCAAGAAAAGGAGTTCCTAGGACACAATCTACAGGAATATCAGTGAGGAGGAATTTCATACCAAGGGAACATTGGTCAAACCATATTAATTCCTTAGGAACTTCAAAGCTAATATTGCTTGTTTTGCTTTCTTGTCTTTACTTTTCTGCTTTTGTCGATGCTTTCTTCTGTGATCTCATCTTGAACTCGGCGGCCCCCTAGGTGAACCCAAGTGTTAAGAACCCAATACTGAATACAAAATAACTACAACATATATAGAAGAACAATATAGAAAAACACAACTTTATTATATCAAACCCTTGAGGTAGGGAAACACCATACAATGGATCCTATTATGGAAGGGATCCTCTTCGAGAGGGCATCCTCCTATTGAGCTACCGCTCCAAATACAATACTTCTCTTCATATCCCATTACATTGCTTAAACTCCTTTATATAGTGCTACCATCACCTAAGAACATTCTAGAGAAGGAATCTTCTAGAAGTAGAACCTTCTAAGAAATCCTCTTACATTTATTATATCTAATTACCCATTTATTATATCTAACTACCATAGTGGGCCTTATTTAAT
>SNQJ01S0140048.1:0-25120 GCA_010110895.2 Picea sitchensis | reverse complement strand
TTTCCTGCTGCCACGTGGCAGCCTTTCATTGGCTCATGTCACCTCATTGCACAGATAGCGACATCACATCTTCCATGATAGCCTACCATGCCACCTATTGGGTCGCTGTACAGACTTCCATGTGGCACCTTCCCATTGGTCCACAGATTTGACCGAAAAAGTCCAAAAATGAGTGACACATGGCATCCTATTTTGTTGCCACATCACCATGATGTCATCAGCATGACACATGTTTCCCTATGTGTGTGGCACATACACTATATGGATGATGACATCATTCGTACTAATGCTAACATCAACAATACGAAGGTTGACTCATCCCTGTTGACTGGGCTAGGTTGACTAAAACTTTGACCGCAAAAATATTTTGATCCGTAACTCCGTTTGGCGATCCATTTACGTCGTTGGAAAAATTGCGACGTGCTCTTTGCGATGATGCTAATTTCACGGAGCTTTGAGGACTTTGAATTTTTTCAGTTTCTCTGCCTACTGAGGCCATTCTGAGCTTCCTGATTTGCTTCTACGAATTCTGAGTTATCCTTATTCTTCTATGGATCCTTTTTGGATCACTCTTTCTTATAGAATATTCTATTATAGTCAAAGGTTACAAATGGAGGTTAATACCTCCCGTAACTACCATAATATGAATAGGAACTTCATTTCCTTTAGGAAGTTGTGATGGTATTTTTGTTTTCCAGACTCAATTTGTCCCAACATAAGAGTCCATCACTTTAAATGACTCTTCTATTGTTGAGTCACAACAACCACAACCTACACCTCTTATTGATACAACTTTGGATCTTTCACATCTAGATTCGGCACCAACTTCAGCATCAGAGTTGTTAGTATTAGTCTCTTCAAGACCAACATCAGAGCTTTTGGCAACAACATACTCTTCAACATTAGCTCCAGGGTCTACATCCTCCACATATCGACATCCTCAATATCATGATCAGAGACAACATTGTCGTCATGTTAGATATCCACGACCTTTTTTCAGATCTTCTTCTTTCAACTCTTTGATGAAGAAGCATTTACAACAACATCTTGGCAAGGTATGAACTCCAAGTATTGTTTGTGGTTGGATTGATGGTTGGTCATGGAAGCATTTGAATAACTATTTGAGGACATCCTACAAATGTGTTTCATCCACGATACATGGGATTCACATTTAGGATTGTTATCCATGATGACTATTTATGGTTCCTCTCATTCTATACCTTTGATTAATGGATTTTGTGCCACTTGTGCAGATAGTTTTAGGAGTGTAACCAAGCATTTATCTCCATATACTACCTTGTTTCGCAGTCTCTTGGAACTTACCACTTTGGAGTGTTTCTTGCTCAGTTTGTTTTTCATATTTTTTGCCTTTAGCTTGTACTCCATACTTTAGTCATCATTTGTAACATCCATTTCCATCATATTTTCCACTCAGTTCAACATTGTGGGGGGATGGTATCCTTAGGTGTTTTTTTACTCACCATGTTCATGCTTCTTTAGGTGATCTTTTACTCACCATGTTCGATCAAGATCAAGCGTCTTCAAAGTGAGCCTTGTACACAACACTAATTCCTATATTGACTCAACTGTTGCAGTGGCTAGTGACCCATGCACTCTGGTGAGATGGATTGACATCCATAGGGACACTAAACATTTGATTTTTTCTCGGTTTTATGATTTCTGAGTCTGGACTCATTTAAGAGGATCAATCTTTTTGTTTCAGAAGTTTGAAATTTGAATTTCTACATGGATCTTTGATGGCATTGATAGATTGGGCTAGTTGGCCCTCTTTAAATTTTTGGCCATACTTATTGTTAGCATTTTTTCATCATCCACATGCCTCATTCATCTTTTGATGGTTGATGGTGTTTGCTTCTATTCAAATCCTTGTTCTGGTTCTTCACCAACACCTATTTTTTGAATAATTTATGTGATGGTTGTCAGTGTTTTCCATTCTTGTGCCTCTACAACCAATCCTCTTGAGCTTTAGGATTCAACCATATTCATTGAGGTTACTTGGCCCTCTTTTTCATAATTTGGTCATACTTCTTGATTAGAGCTTTCATCCTCTATGGGCTTCATGAATTTTCTTTTCAATGCATCTATGTGGGATATTCTTTAATGCCATTTTCAACATTGGAATTTTTCTCTCTTTTGAAGAGGAGTTTTGATCTAGATGGATGTCGGTGACCTCCCACTTATTCCAACTGGCTCATTTTGGCAGTTTTCTAGTTTGGCTGTTTTTTTCCTAGTTTTCGAGTCCCTAACTTGTGGGGCCGTTTTGAGGCCCTAAATAATGTTTTTTAGGGCTCGTCATAGTCAAAATATCTTTTGATCATATAAAGAAGAAAAATGTGTAGTCCTCAGATAGACCTTTCCAAAGGGCTATTGTGCGCCTAAAACGAAGATCATATGAAAAAGTTACGACCCCGAGAAGTTGATGTACTAACTTACCCAAACGGGGCCCACGTGACTTTTGGCGCTTCATCTCCTAGGGTTAGCTTTTTTTTTATGTCTAGGGTTTTTGAAATTTATGTTTATTGTAAAAGGGTCTTCAGAGCCTCATTGTAATCATCTTCTTGTGAATGAGCGCATCCATCACATATATTCTCAGAGATAAGCCACCACCATTCTAGCAAGCTTGTTTCCGCTACATTTTACAATTTCAACTTATTTCTTATTGAATAGAAACCATTTTTACTGTATATTTGTTATTCTATGTTAAGCATCTTTTGATAATAATCTGAATCAAAATACCATTATACCTAACATGTCGCATAATTTTAGTTGTGGGAACTCTCTTTTGTTCTATTGCACTGCGACAATAAGGTTCTTATCAACATAGATTCATTCACTACAAGATGAGGCTGCAAAAAATTGCCATGGACATCTCTATTTTCTTCATTTCTTTCTTCCTATACCCATCATCTTCTATCACCAATTCATCATTCCATAGAGAGTCCCGATTTAAGGGAAAGAAGGATTGGTCGATTCTAATCATTTGTTAGATAGATGGAGTGTATCCAATCACACTGCCCATTTCTCATGGAATGGAGTCCAATGTGACCATATTGGCTGAGTAGTGGCTTTACATCTCTCCAACATGCATATTTCTGGACCATTCCCTAGTGAAGTCACAAATCTGCAAGCCCTTAGTTCGCTCAACATATCTAATAACTTCCTCTCTGGAAGCCTCCCCTCCAACATATCAAAATTGAGGAACCTAGAGGTCCTTGATGTCTTTCACAACAATTTTTCAGGGCAGATGTGAGCCATCTAGTGAAGCTCAACTATTTTTATCTCGGAGAAAATTTCTTTTCAAGCAGCATTCCTGGTGAGTACAAAAAGCTAACAAATTTACTATATCTTTCATTGTATGGTAATACTTTGGGTGGAAGAATACCAAGAGAGCTTGGAAATCTAGGGAACTTGAAAATACTTTATTTAAGATGCTACAATTGCTACAATGTATTATATGGAGGTATTCCTTCCGAGATAGGAAATTTGAGCAATCTTGTAGAAATCTATATGTCTGGGTGTGGTCTTAGTGGTGCACTTCCTTCTGAGTTTGGTGGTTTGAAAAATCTGGCTGAAAGGTATTTGTACGATAATGGCATCACTGGGCCTATTCCTCCTCAACTGGGCCATCTTGTGAGCTTAAAATTATTAGATCTATCCAAGAACTCTCTCTCTCTCTCTCTGGAGAAATACCTGTGGAAATATCAGAGCTAAAAGAGTTGAAAGAGATGTATCTTCACAGGAAGATGCTACATGGAAAGATTCCATCTTTCATTGGGGACTTGCCAAATTTGGAGGATTTGAATCTTTGGCAGAACAGTTTCATAGGTCAGATGCCTCAACAACTGGGCGTGAGTGGAAATCTAGTGGAAGTGGATATTTCTTACAACAAACTAACTAGTTCCATCCCTTAGAGTCTTTGTAAGGGTGGAAGGATGGATATATTGACTATAGAAAATAATTTATTCTTCGACCCGATTCCTGATTCTTTGGGAAAATGTAATTCTCTGCATATGGTCCTCATGCAACAAAATTATTTGAATGGTTTGATCCCTACAGGCTTACTATACTTACCCATGCTGACTATGATAAACTCGCAGAATAATTATATCAGCGGGAGCATATAAGAGGAAATTAATAATGTATCCTCCATGTTATTGGGGATTTATATTTCCAATAATCATTTGAGTGGTTCTCTTCCTTATTCCATAGGTAAATTATCTGCTTTGTGGATACTTCTCATCCATGGAAATCAATTAACAGGTAATGTTCCACAAGATATTGGCCGACTGATGAATATTTCTAAGATCAATTTAAGTAAAAACAAGTTTAATGATATGATTCCTCGGGAGATTAGCAATCGTACTTTACTCCAATACATCAATCTTAGCCAGAATGAGTTCAGTGGTCCCATCGCAATGAAAATCACCAGGATGAACAATATCAACTCTCTAAGTGTATCTAGAAATCACTTGAACGAGAGCATTCACTTTGATTGTCGGCCTCTTATCCTTCATCGTGACATCATTCATCGCGATAACATTCTTCTAGACTCCAACTTTGAAGCACATGTTGCAGATTTTGGATTGGCCAAGTTTTTGCATAATTCTGGTACCTCAGAATGCATGACCTCAATCCCGGGGTCCTTTGGCTACATATTGCAAGTAATCACATTAAACATAAATGAAATTTGAATAATAACAACTTTTTCATTTTAAAGTGATTTTTTTCCTCCTTTAAAAACATAACTTATATACACTTGCAAAAATTATTTTAGAATTTTTTATTAGTAATTTTCTTTATAAATATTAATACAAATATTATAAGAAAATATTATTAAAATTAAGAAAAATCATATATTTCAATTTTTTTTTCTAATTTATATATATTTACTTTTTTGAAAAATTCCACAAATTTGAAAAGATTTCAATTAAGAGAATATTATTGTATTTTTTAAAAATGCCAAAAATGTTGGTTGTGGAGCCTCTTCGTGACTCTGAGGTTTTTTTAGTAGTGTTTGGACCCCATTCCCTAACAGGGTGTGTAAGGAGCTTGCCCTTGTTTCAACAATGTTTGGACCCCATTCCTGTAACATCCCCGACCACCCAAGCTGGGCTATGCTACTCTAGAGAACACTTTTATTCTCTCCGTGGAACATACTGTAACATACCCAACATTCAACTGAGCTATGCTACATTAATTTTTTTGAATTGCATGCAATTAAAATATATACACACCGAACTCTTGCAGAAATATATATATAAAATGTAAACAACCAAATACATCGGTAAATACATGAATTCATACCGAAATAACAATAAACATATACATGCAGAATATGTAGGAAGTACCCATAAATATATAGACAATTATAACCACACATAGGATAAACCCATAAAAATAAACACGTAATTAATAGTGAAACATGTAAATTTATAACACAATTGGCACTTATCTTGGTAAGAATATCACCAACTACGTGCATAACTTCCATGAACCTCCCAACCTTAGACCACGTTGCTCATCACTCTCAGCAGTGGGTCACCCCTGAGATGGGACTAAACTCCACCCGGGTAAAGGGATTCCTAACCAGGCTAATGACTCATAGACAATGTTGTTCGTGAGTTTATACTTTAAGGCTGTAAAGTATACCGTCAAGGCATCCGTAAAGGTAAAGGTAATTAAAGGGTAAGAATAAAAAAGAAGGGTAAATCAAAGTCGGTTTCTCAACTGCCTCTGTCTAGCTTCCCGTTGTTCTTGGATGCTAATATCTCTCTCAATAGCAGCCCATGAATGTTCTAATTCAGTTCGGATAGTTGCTGTTTGCAGAATAGTATTAAAAAGGGTCAAAGAAATGCTAGTTTGATCTTGGAGACCAGGTTCTATGTTGGGCTGTCTGTTATTTGGGACAATCATGGAGAGTAAAATTTTATTTAATTTTGAAAGAATTTGATAAATTGTTGCTTCAGTTTTTAAGGGATGAAAATAGGAAAAATAGTTTTGAAATTCAAAATAATAACATAATAACAGTTGAGGCCGTTTCCTGGACTTGAAACAATTTTGAGAATAGTAAAATAACAAAGAAATACTGCTGAAAAAATATGAGGCTTTAATCACAAAAGAATCTCATATTGTAATAGGAAGTAAAGAGGAAAACGAGATTTCTAAGGAAAACGAGATTTCTAATGAAGTGTTAAATATTATTGTTCAAATGATCTACAGGTCTTAAAATTACTGATAGCAATTTCAGAGGAAAAGTTGTAAATAATTTGATAACCAAATCAATTCAAACTACAAAATATGTATGAAATAAAATTATAGTTGATCATTCATTAGAAAGACATTGAAAGAGAAACATAGAAATATATTGTAAACAGGGTTAAAGAACACATAGCTTCAAGTTGACAGAATTCATAATCTCGTCTGCATTATTTATATCACAATGGATTGAAAACTTTTAATACAATCGTCTCTCCTCCAAAACAAAAAGCCTTTTCTTAGTCTTGTGAAAATATATTTATACATGATCACCAAACATTTTTCCCGTTGGTGATTAATTAACTTCCTAAGACTAACGGTTACATGAATGTGCAATGTTGAACCGTTTACATTTCTATTTTAACTACTTTGTTATTTCAATAATGAAAATATACAAAACAGTATTTCATGTCTGCGTTGACGAACTTCCTTCTTCTGTCTTAAGACAATGAATACATTTTCCCAAAAACTTCACCAAAACTCTGGGAGCTTCTGGTATATCTTTTGCCTCAAATATGAAGAACTTTTTATGTAGTTCAAGCAGACGATCTTCAATTATCTTCCTTGTGAACTTAATAGTTTGCAACTTTAAGTTAGGCATCACTATCCATTTGTCAATTTTGGTGACATTGATTACCTTTATTTTTGGGATCTCCACCTGCATTTGTTCCAGATCTTCCTTGAATCTTAGCTGGTGCTTGACAATGTTAATTTCTCCTAATAACCCCAAACAATTGTTTTTTCCAATGTTCAAAGAAGATTTTTCTAAAAGATCAAAAATTCCTTGACAATCATCGTTGACCTCTCTGGTTATTCTTTTGTTTTCTGCAAGGTCTGCCTCCCACAACTTGAGTATTACATCTCCTTTAACCTGCTATGAAATAGATAGTTTTTGAATCTTTTCGACCTCCTCCTTTGTTGAAAGGGACACTACTTTTTGGAAAGTCGTTCTTGCCGCTTTTACTTCCCTTTCTTTCTGGAGAATATATTCCAAGGATTTATTAGTTTCCTGAAAGTAATTTTGGACAAATTCCAGATTAAAAAACATTCCCTGTTGTTCTTTTTCTATCTTCATATGTATTTTCGATACCTGGGCCTGGAAGATTTCGAGCTCAACCACTTGATTTGAAATGGAATTAATCTTACCTTGTAATTGTTTATTTATTTCCTCTTGCTTTATGACCTGTGCTTGAGTGACCTGTATTTCTGATTCGCTTCCTCTAAGCTTGCTTTCATTTTATGAATCTCTTGAATATCATTTAATCTAGCTTGTTCTAGACCCTTTTTTATTCCCCAACTGATATTTCTTTCGGTCTCTTTCAATTGGCCCTGTAGCTGAGCTATCATTTGGTATTTCTGTTCCAACATAGTTGTCCAACTACCCACAGAGTATAAATTCGCCGATGCTAAGGCTCCCATTGTGCTTGCTATCTCTGTAGCGAATTCTCCTTCTTTAAGTTTTTGTCCATCTATAATGATTTTGTGCTTTTTAATCATCATATCTCCTCTAGGATGCATTTCCTGTTTTAGGATAGCCTTTCTCTTCTTACTGAAAAAGTAATTAGAAGGAGGAATCTCATCTATATAAATAGGCTCAAGATCACTTACGTATAGAGCTCCCTCGTGGGGGTTTCCATAAGTAGATTAGAATGGAGTCAAGGAAGTAATGGAACTTCCAAGTTCTGTCGATGATGTTCATCCTACCTTTTTCAGAAAAATCTTAGGGATTTTTGAAGGTGTTTACAACTCCTTTCCTTTCCCTGCCTCTGATTTTTCTGTCTGGGGGACTTCTGTTTATTGCGAAGGCATGTCACCCTCCTTCATTTTTCCTTTTGTATTTTATTTATCCTGTACATTTGTTTCAAAGCCTGGGGGAGGCCCTTCCTACTCTGGAGGTGGGGTCGTGGGTTCACCCTGCAAACTCTTTGGTAAACCACTTTGCCTGTGACTTTGGAATGACATGAAACCAACCTGTGAGTCAGGTGACATGGCCCGTACCCTATTCAATACTTCTTCATAGGTTTTAAACTCCTTGAATATATCATCACAAACAGAGGTTTCGTGCTCATAAGCTTTCAAATTACAGTGCATCAAATGTATTCTTACTAATTGATAAGGGTCATGCTTTCTGTGCTCAATATCTACCAGTTTTATTTCTTCTAATGATTCAACTTCTACTTTAGAATGGCCGAGGTTTAGTAATGAAAATTTCTCGACATACACAGGGAAGATTGGCCAGGATTTCTTTTGAGCTGCTTTCAGCTCTATTCGAATACCACCGTTCACTATTTGATGTTCTACCTCCCTCAATACCAGTCTATGCGGGAGGAATTTTGGAAGTGCGTGAGGGGGGATTGAGCATCCATAAACCTTAACATAAGAGAAGTTTTCATCAACAAACCAGTCGACTATTGCTTTGAGATTTCTCGAGACTGACTCAGAAATGCGAGGGGGTTCACAACCATAAAACATTTTATGCATTGGAATAATTAAGAAATGAAAAATTTCATAAAATGCATTCTTATCATTTTCTTCCCAGAGTGCAGAATGATATTCATGAATGGGCTCGGGGAAAATTATGTTCCAACTCCAATTCATTAGGGGAAATGGAGTCACAAAGCAAATCGCATCCATGATGTACACTGACATATAAAAGGCCACTGGTTGACCTTTAGATTTTGTAACTCTGTAGTTTGAAACTTCTTGAGCTAGGTTATTAGACAAAATCTTACTCCAATTGAAAGTGAATCCTTCTGAAGATTCTTCTAAAAAGGGCACCCAATCTGCAGGAAAATGGCAGGGATCCTTTTTCCCGAAAAGTCTACACAACATAATGGCTACATAGACCATATATTCATTCAAATATGCCGTGGCATAAACCCCATGGGTATCGGCCCTAAACTTTGATGGACATCTCCACCATTCTCTAATTAAATCGGGATCAGTTCGGTCTGCCTCAGTACACTCTTTCCTTTGAAATTCAGCTAAAAACTCAGCATTAAAAGTGTACTTAGGATTTGGTGAGAGCTTATACATTACTTGTATATGTTCTGGCCTAAATGAGCTGACAACGACCCCTTGATCATTTAAGATGCTCCTCGTCAGAATATCAACCTTTTCCAGGGCCCAATCGATCATGTCGTTGGACACCATAAGCCGAGGGCACGCTGCGATCTTATGAAGCTCTGATTCTTCTATGTCTCGAAAGTGATTCTCGGAATCAGTATGAGAATTCTTGAATTCGTATTCCAGGAATTCAGAGATTTGTGTCCAAGATTTAATTGAGTCGATAACATGTGGCGCAGTGTCGGATATGATATCTCCTTCCTGTGTATCTTTACTCTTCTTTGGTTCTTTTTTCGGTGCCATGACTTTAAGTTAGATGGAAAACCTATCACAGAAAAGGAGTGTATGAGCTCGACTGAATGCGTCTTGCGCTTGATAGTATGAAACATAAAATGTTGTGAAACAAAGACCTTCAAACTCTCTTTTAATTCATTTAACAATGAAGGGACTGACGCAGCTGACAAGAATTCAAGACAATTAATGCAGTAGATATTTACTAAGATATGCATTAGTGTCACATATCACCAGTTATTTTTTATTTAAGTGGCCACATTTTGGCACTTTTGAATTCAAAAATCGGAACATTTCATTCAATCGGAAACCGAAACGTGAACAAAACCTAAAAAAATTGATTGTCATTGATCATGCTTTCAAAACAGAGTTAATTTAGACTAATCACAGATTAAGAGTCAATATTTCGTGTTTCGGGATTTCGGGGATCGTGTTGATGAGAGGTATGTTATCACTGAATCCCGATTTCCTAAATTGTGAAATCACGACATGTTTAAATTAGGACTTAATTCCATTTTAGTTAACTAATTAATCAGGATTAAGGACAAAACATGATTAATTCAGTTTAACACAAATTATGGGTCGGGATTTCGCGTTTCGAGATTTTGGGGATCGTGCTGACAAGAGATATGTTATCACTGAATCCCGATTTCCGAAATCGTGAAATTACGACAAGAATAAATTAGGACTTAAATTCGTTTTTGCAAAATAATTGATCGGTATTAAGCGTTTTGGGATTTCAGGGATCGTGTTGACATGAAGTATGTCATCCATGTATCCCAATTTCTGAAATTGCGAAATGATTAACTTAAGCCTTAAATTTCGATATTAGCGAATTAATTAATCATGATTAAGGACTAACCTCCAAACATAATTAATTTAGATTAACATAGATTTTGAGTCGGGATTTCGCGTTTCAGGATTTCGGGGATCGAGTTGACAAGAGGTATGTTATCGCTGCATCCCAATTTCTAAAATAGCAATATGACTAATTTACTTTTAATAGTTATCTACTTCAACTTTTCGGGAAATCGGGGATCAGGATTTTGCGATTCGATATGTATTAAAACCTATGTTCTTAATAAACCTCGAGTCCCAAAAAACCCTTTTTTATTAGTCTGATTTTTTGGCTTTTTATTATTATTAGAATTTAAATCTGTCGGGGTTTCGGTACCGACCCTTTCGAAATGAAAGTGAGGGTTATGCTTCTTGAAAAGCCGAAACTCAAAAAAGGAGTGCTTTAGTATTCAAATTAAAAAAAAATTTAAAATATGTTTCAACAGACAACAAGAAAGACTCCGTCACAGGTGCCCAATCAAACTAACAACCTACAATACCTCATTCTCCACATGCCTATCCCACCCCAGGAAGTGTGCCCCTTCTCTGCTCAACAGTCCTTCGGCTGCTCCACTTCCTTTCCGGGCTTCAACAACAGGCCAGACATGAAGTCTCAGAGCCATGTAGCTACAGTTTAGCACCTTCAGGAAATAAATTCCCAACAATTCTCTCACCTAGAGAGGAATTTCTCATGGGTATGACAACCTACCTCTTTAGTATCCCACGGGCCTGATAACCCTCTTCTTCATTCCAAATCCCAAGATAACCAACTACATAACACGTATGGCTATGGATACAGGTTCAGGTACAGTGACATGAAGGTATGGAAGATAGCTCAATGAGTGTGTGAATGTTCATGGATGATTGACTAGATGACTGAATGATGGGTGGAATGATGGGAAATGAACTAAGTCCAAACAATATGTATGTATGTCCCCAACTTGACACTTGTCATGTTGGGAACTACTTGGCTCACTTGTCCCCATCTTTAGAACTCAGGATAAAATAATTATCCATACTTTATACTTTAAGAAATATTAATATAATATTCCTTTTTGGCTTAAGATCCCTAGCTTAGCCCCTTTTCCTTAACTTTTAGCCCCCACCCTTTCCCTAACTAGTGGAGTTTAGTTCCCCATACTCTTTTATCATGGTCAGTATGTGCGCAATGATGTATTTTATATTAATGATGAGACATATACAAAAATAGGCGCACTGGCCTTTAACATCTAGGCTCTCTAGCCTAATTCAAAACATAAACATCCTAGCTTATAACAACTGGCTCACCAACCTATAAAACACCTCTTATACACAAAGGCTCCCTGGCCTCAAAATTACACTCACTTAAGTTACTGCACGCGGTATCCTATAATGTGCACACTTCATCATTTTACTGCGCAGTACATGCATGCACTATACCATGGAAGGTGCATACAAAAATGATGTCAAACAACTCACCATCTTACATACATTTGTATTTACATTTACAATTGGGTTCGGCCTAGGGATATTACAATTCCCTAATAGTGGTGTGCAGGGGTATTTCCCCCCACAACTGCCACCGCCACGAAGGATTCGAGAACAGCTCCCCCGAAGCAAATTTTTTTGGAAAAATTTCCTTGTAAAATATTGTAATTTCGTAGTCAATCTGGACCATTCATTATAAGGTCACAGATATGACAATATAAGTTATTTTAGGGATTTTTTCCCTAGAAGGAAATCATATTTTATGAGGGAATTGTATTGTCATGTGTATGTGTGTGAATATTGTATTCCAAGACTCTGAGAGAAATAAGAGGAAGTTACAACGAGCGCAATTTAGGTTGTATCCCTTCATTTTGCTGGATAATAAAAAGGAAGGACCTGCCAATTTCTTTGGTGGACGTATTCCACACTAGGTGAACCACGCATATATGTGTCTCTATTGTATTGTGTATCTTGTGTGTTTTATTTCCACATTTTTATTTTATTTTATTGCTCCACGATCTTGTTTTTCTAACAAAAAAAAGCATGGGATTCCCTCGTGTCTTGTAAATTTCTCAATGAAAAATAAATACATTACTCAAGTTAACTATGGTAACATTGCCTAATTGTGCATGTATTTTCAACAACAAAAACATAGATACTCTAACTAAATAATAAAATACACCAAAAAAAAATCATCATACATAAACACATATGGAACTAATAAAGAAGATTTGAACTAGAAAAGCCCTTTCTAGATTTAAAAAAAAATCTAGAAATATATTACTTAAGAGGAAAAAAATTGTGTAGAGTTTAATGCAAAATGGTACAATTGCCCTGCACTCTAATGTTAGCAACAAGAGTTATAAGTTTTGTTTAAGTGTGTGTCCTATGTGATAAGTATTAGAGACTTATCATTGTAGGTGTGTTGTGTCGTATTAACTATTTAACCTAGTTTATTCCTCTTCCATATAATTATATCAAGTTTACTCACTGCCTTGGAGATGATCTTGTTGCTACTTAGACAACCCATTTATTGAGTTTAAGTGTAACTTACGAGTTACATTCCAATTAATTTAAGTAACTCTAGTGTAGCTAAACACCACATGGATTTCTACATGGCCCCACTTCACTTATTAAGATATTTTTAATGATGTTATAGATCTAATTATAGATCAGATTTTTCAGAGGAATGTGTGTGTGTGTGTGTGTGTGTGTGTGAGAGAGAGAGAGAGAGAGAGAGAGAGAGAGATATTAATATTCCTAGTTCATGTTATAATGGAGAATAACCAACATTTAAGAGATGTAACTCTTCACAGTGGTTATTAATTATTTATCTATATCTAATCATTAGATTATTTTTTCTATATTACAAGCCATCACCTCTTGAAGTGATTTTCCATCAAAGCAATGGTAAATACAATTTCCTCGATTTAAATTCTTCATTCTCCCAGGTAACTTAATCTTCTAGTAAGTCCTCCACTTGAGAAGGTAATCATTGACATTCCTTGAATGGAGAACTTTGGTTTTGAATTCTAATATACCCTTAGGTTCTAGTACTAGCCTTCCTTCTTCATCTAAAAGAGGTAACTACATCTACATAGGATTTATTGGACCCAACCTTTTCTTGAAACATGAAACATGGACAACATGATGCAACTTACAAGTTTATATTTTTTGTTAATTTTAATCAAATTTTTCTTGTACGACTAAAGTTGGAGGAACACCCAATCTCCTACTTCAGATTCATGGTCAGTTCTCTTCAAATCATCTTGTTTCTTGAGTCAATTCATTGTTTTCTCTAGATGATTCATTAGGATAAGAAGGTTTTCATCAAAAGTGATTAGGTAGTTTTTTTATAGAAAGTGCTTTGAAATTGGTAACAACATACTCTTTTACTGATTATGGTTGATATCCATGTAAAACTTCAAAGAGGGTCATTTTTGTTGAAATGTCATAAGTAGTGTAGTACCACCATTTTGTAAGGTGTATCCAGTTATGCCACTTTGGCTAACAATTTTTCACAAAATTTCTCAAGTATCATTCAACTAATTTATTTACCAATTTGGTATTTCCATCTGTTTAGGGATGGTATGAAATGCCCATGGTTAATGTGGTCCCTGCTTGGTGGAACAATACCTTCCAAGAGTTGTTGTTAATTTTTGGGTCCTTATCAATGACGATAAATTTTGGAAATCCTTAGATTCTATACATATTTTAGACATAACTATCAATGATTTGACTGGATTTAGCTTTCGATGATATTCCAATGAAGTGATCATATTTTGTTAATAAATCTATGATAGTCACTTTTATCCATTTATAAATATAGAATATGAAGGGGTTGATGGAGAACCAAAGGTGCACATGATTTGAACTTATAGCACTGACAAGTGTCACATTCAACCATATATTTTTGCATACCATCCTTCATTCCTTTCTAGAAGAAGGATTGTCAGATATTGTGATATGTTTTGAAAAATCCAATATGGCATGCAGTCGAGGAAGCATCATTTTCATTTAATACTTGGATTTTGAATTTGGAAGCATTGGGTAAATATATTCTTTCCTTGGACTAGAGTATATTATTCTCCCAAGAAAATCTAGAGCTTGTTGCATTGTTTCTTTCAACTTCCTTGAGTAAATTCCTTATTGATGGACTTTTCACATGCTTTTCTTGAATATTTGAGATCTATTTAGGAATGAGTGCTGAAATTTAGCATAGTGTAGTATCACCCTCTTATTTACTTGATAAGATATCAACAAATTGATTTTACTTTCCCTTCTTATAAAGAATCTCAATGTTAAAAACTTGAACTTTTCTTACCTATTTTTTGTTGTTGTAACGATAAGCTTTTCTAGTTTAGTAAATATTTCAAGTTGTCGTGGTCCATTTTGACAAAAAACATTGGTCCCTAGTATGTATTGTTTCCACTTTATGATGTAGGAGCATCGCCATCAACATTAAAAGGAGGCTAGAAAGGAGTGTAATATCCCTAGGATGAGCCCCAATTTTATTATGAATTGTAAACATGTTTTGTAGGCTGGTGAGCTGAGCAATTATAAGCTGGTAGGCTTATGTGTTAGTAAGCCAGAGAGCCTAGGTGTTAAAGTCTAGGAGCATGTTTTGTACCTGTAAATATTCATATTATTAATATAAAAACATCGGTGTGTGTAGACCGACCATGATAAAAGAGAATCAGGGACTAAAATTCACTAGGCTAGGTAAGGGAGAGGGGGATGAGAGGTTGGAAAGAGGGGCTAAGCCTAAGCGATTAAGTCCAAGAGAATAATAATTTATTATTATTCCAAAAGTTGTTTAGAAGGATATGTTTTTATCCTAAGTTCCTTGGAGAGGACATGTGACTTCTGTTACACGTCAAAATTGCTCAGATGGATAAGTGTCGCATTGTCCCTGTCAATTGTCGTAAGTGTTGCATCTTCCCTACAACTTTCGCAAGTGTCACAAGTTGATCACTAGTGTTGTAAACGATGTTCAGGCATGATGCCATGATAACGACACTAAGGAGGCACTTATGACATCTCACATGACTGATTTGAAGGAGGAGAACTGGTTTACTGGGATCAAATGACTCTTAACACCTGAAAGGAGCCCTGAAACAGAGGTTTGGAGAGGGAACACTCCCCTAAATCAGCTGCAGGAGCGCTGGCGCTCCCCTATCATGCTTCAGGGAGCGTTATAACGCTTCCCAGACCCTTTTGGAGGAGCGCTGCTCACCTTAAGAGCACTGGCGCTTCCCCAGGCTTGCCAAGGAGTGCTACAACGCTCTGAGACCCCTTCTGAAGGAGCGCTCCCTAATCTGGGTCAGTTGTTAGCCCGTTGAGAAGAATAAGGGGAGGAACATTCGAGATTAGGAGACAATTGTGCTCGAATTCTTGTTTCCATCAACAAATCCTTGATCTATGGAGAAGGTTCCCAACTGGTTCTAAACATAACTCAAGAGGTTAGACCCCTCCCAACCTATATAAACAGGCTCTATGATGGTGGAAAGGGGGAAGAATTGAATATGTGAAACTTATGATCTTGGAGGAAACTTACAGTCAGCCAAAGGAGAGTGATCAATGAAGCTGCTGTTATCTAGGTTGTGGATCTTTCAGGCAAGGGTTAGACGAAGAGGACTTGACGAAGCTGTCGCATTCGCATCTACGATTGTAAGTACTGCTATCGTTATTCTCATCAATATGACACGCTTGGCCTGTTTCTTTCTAGTTTGTGTCTGATGTTACATGAACTTATCATTCAGTGATAGATCTATTTTCAAGCTAATATCAATAGAGTAGGAAGTGGTCGTATCTTGTTTTGTCCACAGAATTCAACGAGGAGCAAAGGATTGGAATGCAACTCGGAGCGTGCAGGGACAAACGTCGATAACAGGTACTTCTATCATTCTTCCTTCTCATGTGTTAGTTTAGATAGATTTGAAAGAAATTCAGTGTCCACGTTAAGCATTTTTCTGTCTAGGGTTAAGGTCAAGCCTTAGAGGTGATCTACCTGTCCGCAGGGAGATTTTCCTACAACAACTTCCAAAGGGAAAGGAATGTGCTTCATGAGCGATAGGTTTCGGCTCAGGCACATGCAGTCTTAAGGGGGAAATTATTGATATTGGGGGGTCTCTCACGCACTTACTCAGGCAGGGAGGTTCACGCATGGAAATTTTTGGCTCACACTCTCACCATCTTCCCTATGCTAGACCAGTCTGCCCCATTTCTCCTCACGCATTCACTCATGCACTGAGAAAGCATGCAACCAACCAATTCCACCATTGTTGAACCCATGGCCATTGTGCACCTCTGTAATTTACTGAGTCGGCCATTTCCTTACCTGTGTTTGCTATTGTGGTTTGAAGAGGCGGGTTGTCAAGCCTGTGGTTTAAGAGGCAGGTTTTCAGGCCCGTGAGCAACTCTCTCTCTCCAGGTGAGAGAGTTTGTTGTGGATTGAAGAAGCAGGTTGTCAGGTCTATGAGAAAATCTCTCCAGGTGAGAGAGTGTGCTGAGGAAGTGAGTTCTCCTGGAGGGACTCCTGTAGCTGCTACAGAGCTTTGAGGATTCTTGTCCGACCTGTTGCTGAAGCCCCGGAAGGGAGGTAGAGAATTCGATGGACTATGTGACAGTGAAGTTTTATACTCCTGGGGTGGGATATCCAGGTGGGGAATGAGAGTTTGTGAGCAATGGGTGTAAGTGTCTCATGAGAGAGAATCCTTCCTCTTAAACTGTCAGAATTTCCTATTGACCTTGCCTAGCCTAGGAATCCATTGCTCGATGGAATTTAGTCCCAGCTTGGGGGTGACCCACTGTTGAGAGTGATGAGCAGTGTGGTATGTATGTATGTTCCTCTGTGGCATTTCCCAACGTGTTGGGTGACTAGGAATGCCACAAATTGGTATAAGAGAAGGAAAGGAAAGGTTAAGGTTGCTTCAATAACGTTACTCGACAGGGGTTGATGGTCGGGGACATAAAAAATTGGTATAAGAGCCAATGTTCAAGCACTGATCCTGGATGGGCCGGAGAAGTGGTCTTTGGAACCAAGGTTTCAGGTGGAGATTGTGTCAAGAGGAACAAATTTCAAACCTGAAAACATTTTTGAGTGCTAAGAGGTTATCTTGGCCGTGTTAGGAAGATCAGGAGGTGTAATGGTATAATAAAACCATGACATACATGGTATTGGGCTGCAAAGTAATGTGGGCCATAAGATCTGTTTAGGAGAAGGAGGACAATTCCCAACCATCAGATCAGGAGAAAAGTGCAGGAGGGTTAATCTGTAAGTCCTTCAGAATTCAGGACTTCAATGAAGTATGTGTTATAGAGCAGAAGAGGTCGAAGCTCTAAATTCCCTAAAGTGGATCTACACCATAGATCTGGGGAGAAGAGATCGACCATTGGATTGGGCCGAAGTTGGACCAGAACTGTTAGATCAAGCCAAGGGTGGAGGTTACGACATTGTATGAAGGAAAAAAAACTCTCGAAGCTCCGAAGTCCGAAGTTAATCCAGACTGTCCGTTAAGAGGGACACGTGTCAATATATTGGCTTGTTCGGGATTTCAATGTTTGGGAAAATTAGTGTATGCTGGGGCGAGAACTCCTGAAAGAACGAATATCCGAAGCCCCAAAGAGCCAAAGTAGTGATTCATGATGATGTCACTTGGATTGACATGGACACATGGGTTGTGTGCCACATGTCAGCGGGTTTCAAACCCATGGAAGATTGAAATGACATTTGGAACGTGACACATGTCACCCATATGATTGTGCCATGTGTCAACCACTAGTATTCTGCCACGTGACACTCCATATGAGCATGGCTAGTGGGGCCCTGAGGTTACATAACATATTTAAAGTTCAATATATGGTGGGCGCACACTGGCGTTGATCACCATACACCAAGATCGACGGTTAGGAGCCATTGTGGGGACCCAAGTTGCACGGGAGTTAATTCCCCACAACGGTCCTACAATCCAAACCATGGTTTCATAGAGGGGTTATGTGTCAGCGTCAAAATAATTGCGGGGCGAAAGGTGGGTTAATCCAAACCACCGATGCATGCCCCCATAAATTGAAAGGAATTAAGTGATGTGACATTTTGGTGCTCGAACATCAAAACCATGATCCAACGGATGCATGGCGATAGGAGACTAAATCCGGAGGAAGGACACTCCGAAAGAAAATGGTATGGGTGGGCCAAAAACCACCGAAGCCCAAAGTGTCAAATGATTGACAACCATCGATCTATTGAAGGACACATGACAAGTGGAAGATTAATTCAGAATATCAACACCCTAGAGAGAAAGTAGTTAGGAATTTCCGAAGCCCCGAGGCCCTAAGTTCCGAATAAGCACCTATCGACCTACCGCTTGGCCAAAACCTGTGGTCACATGGGTTGGGGACTAAGAGAAAGGGTCTAGTGCCCAAACAATTATTGCAGAACAGTGCAGAGCTCAGAAAGAAAGATCTGCGAGGATTCTTGATTGATCAAGAACTACAGAATGAAATCTAAAAGATTTCTTTGAATCAGATTGGTTTAGGAATACTGTGGAAATAATTAAGGACTAATGGCCTGACAATTTCAGTTGACTACACATTGTTTTTGCAGAGTTAAGCAACAACTAAATCAGATAAGGATCAACACAGAGTGCAGAGAAATGGGGGATGCATAAGAAGCTTACAATTCATAGGATGAAATTAGAGGAATAAATGATTAGTTGGATATAGAAGGATCAAACTCTTGTGGTCATGGGGAGGAAAAAGATGAGAACTTGGACATGATGAAAATCATTGAAAGATTGCAGAAAGATGTCCAAACTCATCGAGTCAATAACATAAAGCTCATGAAAGCCAGGGAACAACATGGAGAATTCAACATAAAGTTGATACAGATCCTGGAAAGAATATAAAGGAAATTGGATAAGGGGAGTGACTCCAGTAAATCAGGAATTCATAGGTTCCCTGATGAGAAGAGAAAATCAAGGAGTGTTAGCAGACACCACCATCACTCCCAAGGTCACTCTGAGAGGAGGGCACACAGTAGTTAAATCCCATCTCCTACCATAAAGCATAGGATATCTGGAGTGGGTGAACTGAAGGGTGAAATTAACAAGATTAAACCTCCTATGTTTGATCAAGAGTAGAAGAAGGAGGAAGATGTTGAGACATGGTTGCTTGGCATGAGGAAATATTTCCAACTACAGAATTACTCCTCTCATGCAGAAGGGAGAATTGAAATGTATCAACTGAAAGGAAAATCATCCATGTGGTGGGATCAACTTGTGCAGGTGCATCACATTAAAGAGAAAAATGTTACTTGGAAGGAATTCAAGAATTATTTCGAAAATAAATACTTGACTAAGAGATACTCTGACAAAAAGATGAAAGAGTTCTTTGAACTCAAGTTGGGTAGCATGACCATTGATGAATATGAATGAAGGTTTTTGGAATTGCTGAAGTATGTTCCTTTCATCAAAGATGAGACTGTCAAAATCCAAAGATATTTGAGTGGATTGCCATCTTCCATCAGTGACAAGATCTAGTATGATGATCCTAAAACTATGGAAGAAACTATAAGGAGAGAGAAATTCTTATATGAGAAGCAAAGATAAAATCCCACTTTCTGGAAATCTTGGGAAGATAAGAAGAAATTCAATATGGATCAGAGGATGAAGGGAGCTAAGCGATCCTTTTTCAGAAATATCCTTCAAGGACATCCAGGTTTTAGAGATCCCAGAAAGACTGAAGTAGGTGGGCAAATGCCAAGACAACCACCTATGGAATGTTGGGGTTGTAAAGGAAATCATAGCTACAGATATTTCCCCCACATAAATGACAAAGTGAGAGCCATCCACAATGTTCAACAAGTAGAAACAGTGGAGGACATGGGAAAAAGTGTACCAAGGATATACGCATCCCTGGACAACAAGCAAACAAAATATCAATCACATATGATTGAAGTGGAAGGTATGATCAACAACCAAACCATTTCTATTTTAATTGATTCAGGAGCTAGTCATATACATCCTAGAATGGTGGAAATTTTTCATTTTCCAAGAAGAAAGCATGGAAAATCCTGGTTGGTGTAGCTGGCTACATGAGCCAAGAGAAAGGTTGTTGAGTTGGTTAAGTCCTGTCTAGTGGACATGAATGGATTGAGCACAAGGGTTGAATTGAACATCTTACCTTTAGGTTCCTATGACTGTCTAATTGGGATGGATTGGTTGGACCAACACCATGCCATATTAGATTGTCGTAATAAGGAATTCACTTTCCTGGATGAGGAAGGAAACCCAAGGAAAGTGTAGAGAATCCTAAGGGAAGTGACTATCAGAGAAATCTCAACAATGCAGTTGAAAAAGTTCTACAGGAAGGGTTGTCTAATATTTGCAACCCATATGGAGAAAGCACCTAAGGATAAGGTGTCAAATATTAAAGACCATGCAGTCCTGGAAGATTTTGAAGATGTATTCAAGGAGGTACCAAGACTACCCCCAAAGAGATATATTGACTTCTCTATAAACCTAATGCCTGGAGCAGCTCCAATGTCAAAAAATCCTTACAGAATGAGTACACCAGAGCTGAAAGAGTTGCAAATGCAGCGTGAAGAACTTTTGAAGAAGGGGTATATACACCCAAGTGTGTCACCTTGGGGTGCCTCAGTCTTTTTCATGAAGAAGAAAGATGGGACATTGAGTTTGTGCATCGATTTCAGACATTTGAATAAAGTTACAATAAAGAACAAGTATCCCTTGCCAAGGATCGATGATCTCTTTGATCAGTTGAAGGATGCCAATATATTTTAAAAAATAGCTCTCAGGTCAGGGTACCATCAGGTAAGGATAAAGGATGAAGACAACAACAAGACTACCTTCATAACAAGGTATGGTCATTATGAATTCACAGTGCTGCCATTTGGGTTATCAAATGCATTTGTTGTTTTCATGTGCCTAATGAATGGTGTATTTAGAGAATATCTATACAAGTTTGTCATAGTCTTTTTGGATGGCATCCTGGTGTATTCCAAGTCGGAGGAAGAGAATGAACATCATATGAGGATAGTGTTGCAATTGCTAAGACAACATCAACTTTATGCCAAATTGAGCAAGTGCTCATTTGATCAAAAGTAGATTCATTATTTGGGACATATCATTTCAGAGGAAGGGATAACAGTGGACCTTGAGAAGATAGAGGCCATTAGAGGATGGTCAACACCGAAGAATGTGACATAAGTCATATCCTTCATGGGTCTAGATGGATATTACAAAAGGTTCATTGCATGGTTCTCAAGAATATCTCACCCCATCAATTTCTTGCAAAGGAAGGGGAATAAATTTCATTGGACAAAAGAATGTGAAAATAGCTTCCAGGAATTGATGCAGATGTTAACCAGTGCTCCAATTCTAAAAATTGCATATCTGAATGAGGATTTCATGGTTTGAAAATATGCATGTAAGGAAGGACTGGGAGGATTCCTTAGCCAGAATGGATTTGTAATATGTTATGAGTCCAGAAAATTGAAAGAGCATGAAAGGCTCTATGCAACTCATGATTTGGAGTTCGCGGCCATTGTACACACCCTGAAGAAATGGAGGCATTACCTCATGGGAAAGAGGTTTGAATTGAGGACAGACCATAACGGTCTAAAGTATTTGTTTGATTAACCAACCTTGAATTCTAGGAAGAGTAGATGGTTGGAATTCCTTTGTGAGTATGACTTTGATATCAAGCATATCAAAGAAAAGGAGAACAAAGTGGCTGATGCACTCAACAGAAGAGTGCATGAACTACATGCTATGACCATTAGCATGTATCAAACTGATATTAAAGGCAGAATTTCGGAAGCTTCAATTGCAGATTTGCAGTACATGGAATTGGTGGCAAAGCTACAACAAGGTAAGATGCTACAGAAAGTGGAAGATTATAAATTGGAAGCTGATGGAACACTCATGTACAAAAATAGAATTTATGTACCTAATTTCCAGGAATTGAGAATTATGATCTTAAAAGAAATGCATAATGTGCCTTATGCTGGGCACCTTGGATATCAAAAAATAGTGGAAGCAGTCAAGAGCCATTAATTTTGGCCAGGTATGAAGAAGGAAATTGCAGAGTACATAGCTAAATGCTTAGAATGTCAAAGGGTCAAGGTTGAGCATAGGCACCCAACTGGGTTGCTACAACCATTACCCATTCTTGAGTGGAAATGGGAAGTGGTGACAATGGATTTCATCACAGGATTACCCAGAACAAATAAGCAACATGATTCCATCATGGTGGTGGTGGTGGATATTCTTACGAAAGCTGCCCAGTTTATTCCATTGAAAAATACTCACAAAGCAGCTAATGTTGTTGATATATATATGAAGGAAGTAACACGATTGCATGGTATTCCAAAGACAATTGTGTATGAAAAAGACTCAAAATTTACCTCAAAGTTATGGAAGGGGTTATTCAAAGGGTTTGGAACGAATTTGAACTTCAACACAACCTATCATCATGAGTTTGATGGGGAAACATAAAGGGTGAACCAAGTGATAGAGGACATGCTAAGGATGTATGTGATGGACAAACCATCTAAATGGGAAGACTACCTACACTTAGTAGAATTTGCTTACAACAATGGGTATCAAGAATCATTGAATATGAGCCCATTTGAAGCACTTTATGGTAGAAAGTGAAACACCCCAGTAAGTTGGGACAACCTAGCTGATAGAGAAATAATTAGGCCAGAGTTGCTCAAGGAAATGGAAGAGAAAACGCTGAAGATTAAGCAGAATTTGAAAGCCACCCAAGACAAATAGAAAAGTTATGCTGATAAGAATAGAACCCATAGGGATTTTAAATAGGGTGATCATGTTTTCTTGAAAGTGAAAGCCAACAGAAGTTCCCTGAAGCTGGGAAACTGTTCCAAGTTGGCAGCCAGATATTGTGGGCCATTTGAAATCCTAGAAAGGATTGTACCAATTGCATATATTATTTCATTTATTTCATCCATGACTGTACATAATTTGTTTCATGTTTCATTTCTTAAGAAATATATACCTGATGCTAATCATGTTATTGATTGGAATTTGATTCAGGTGGAGAAAGAAGGCATCTTGCAAGTGCATCCGGTGCGCATATTCGACCAGAAGAGAAAATAACTCCGGAATCGAGCCATAGGTATAGTAAAGGTCCAATGGACCTATTACGGTCCTAAGGGTGTGACATGGGAGCATGGGGATGCTATGTGGGCAGAATAACCGCATCTTTTTGAAGATTTTGAAAATCTTGTTGATGCTGTGTAAATAAGTTGCATTGAGGACAATAAAAAAATAAGGGGAGGGGATTGTAATATCCCTAGGAAGAGCCCAGTTGTATTATGAATTGTAAACATGTTTTGTAGGATGGTGAGCTGAGCAATTATAAGATGCCAGGCTTATGTGTTAGTAGGTCGAACAGCCTAAGTGTTAAAGGTCAGGAGCCTATTTTGTACATCTCAATATTCATATTATTAATATAAAAACATCGCTGCCTGTAGATCGAACACAATAAAAGAGAATGGGGGACTAAAATCCACTAGGATGGGTAATGGAGAGGGGGCTGAGAGGTTGGAAAGAGGGGATAAGTCTAAGGGATTAAGTCCAAGAGAATAATAATTTATTATTATTCCAAAAGTTGTTTAGAATGATATGTTTTTATCCTAAGTTCCTTGGGGAGCACAAGTGGCTTCCAAAGGGAAAGGAACATGCTTCATGAGCGACATGTGTCGGCTTAGGCACATGCAGTCTGAAGGGGGGAATTCTTGCTGTTGAGGGGTCTCTCACGCACTCACTCGGGAAGGGAGGTTCATGAACATACATTTTTTGCTCAATCTCTCACCATCTTCGCTATGTTAGACCAGTATTCCCCATCTCTCGTCACACATTCACTTACGCACTGATAAAGCATGCAGCCAGCCAATTCCACCATTGTTGAAACTGTGGCCATTGTGCACCTCTGCAATTTACTGAGCCGTCCCTTGCCTTACTCGACTTTTCTATTGCGGTTTGAAGAGGCAAGTTGTCAAGCCTATGGTTGAAGAGGCAGGTTGTCAGGCTTGTGAGAAACTCTCTCTCTCTCCAGGTGAGAGAGGTTGTTGTGGATTGAAGAAGTAGGTTGTCAGGCCTATGAGAAACTCTCTCTAGGTGAGAGAGTGTGCTGAGGAAGTGAGTTCTCCTGGAGGGAGTCTTGTAGTTGCTACAAAGCTCTGAGAATTCCTGTCCAGCCTGTTGCTGAAGCCCCAGAAGGGAGGTAGAGGAACCGATGGACTGTGTGACAGTGAAGGTGTATACTCCTAGTGTGGGAAACACATGTGGGGAATGAGAGTTTATGAGTAGTGGGCGTAAGTGTCTCCTAGGACAGAATCCTTCCTCTTAAACTGTGTGACTTTCCTATTGACCTTGCCTAGCCTAGGAATCCTTTGCCCAGTGGAGTTTAGTCCCAGCTAGGGGGTGACCCACTGCTGAGAGTGATGAGCAACATGGTCTAAGGTTGGGAGGTTCATGGAAGGTCTGCACGCAGTTGGTGGTTTTTCTCCAATTAAAAGATAAGTATTATTTCTATGCTTAAGTATGTATGTTGTGCATTTTTGTGATTCTTTCAATGTTATCATGTGTTCCGTTGCATGTATGAATTACTGTCAATTCCATAGGAGTCTATGTGG
>SNQJ01S0140047.1:0-25120 GCA_010110895.2 Picea sitchensis | reverse complement strand
TAAGAGGATTTGGCTCTTCTTTCTCATCCTGCCACAGTTTCATTACAGGAAGTGCTAAGTTTATGGGTAATACCACATATGTACCATAAACCATCTGAAATGGTGAGGTACCAATGGATTTTTTCGTTCCTATCTGATTTTCCCATATAGCATACTTTAAATGTAAGTGCCAGGATTTCTTATTTTCCTTTAAGACCTTTTTAATTATGCTGATCAAACTCTTATTAGAAGATTCAGCCAATCCGTTTCCTTGTGGATAATATGTTGTAGAATGTCCTAGTACAATGTTATATTTTTGACAAAAANNNATCATTGCCATTGACTTGAAAGCTTGAGCATTATCTGTTACTATTTTTCTAGGACATCCAAATCTGGCCAATATATTCTCTTCCAAAAATTCTATAACCACTGAGTCAGTGGCTTTCCTGGTAGGAATTGCCTCCACCCACTTGGTGAAGTAATATGTGGCAGTGATAATCCACCTATGTTGGGCGCTTGAATGTGGATTTATCTCACCTATAAAGTCAAGCCCCCATTGCTGGAAAGGTGCTTCTGTTTTGATTGGAACTAACAACATAGCTAGTAACTTATGCTTTCCAGTGAAAAACTGACAAGGGTTGCAAGCCCTTACCTTAGCATTTACATCAGGGAACAACTTGGGCCAATAATAACCCGCCCTTAAAATTTTGTATGCTGTAGCTCTCCAGGCGTGATGTCCTCCACAGACCCCTTCATGAAACTGACTAATGACTTCCTCTGTCTCTGATTCAACCAAGCAAACTAAGAGGAAACCAAGTGGATGTTTCCAGTATAACTTTTTATCAGAAATGCAATATTTGATTGCATGTAATTTCAACGTTCTAGCTTTGGAAGCTGATAATTCATGTGGACATTTCAAAGTCAAAAGATATGTTACTATATATTTATACCAATTAGATGAAATGAATTTTTCTTCAATCTTGTTTTCAATTATTTGATCATCAATTTCATTCATATCTATCCAATCTTCTTCCTCTTGAGCATTGTTCATACCAAGAGCCCGAAAATTAGATTCAGCTAGCAGTCTAGCTAGACCCTGTCCTTTAACCAATTTAGTTGGCTTCACCTCCAAGTCAAATTCCTGTATTTTTGCAAGCCATCTACCCCTCTTACCATCACTGTTTGCTTGTACTAAAATATCTTTTCCAGCACTGGTAGGTACATATGCAATGATTTTTGAATGTAATACGTACGTTCTAAAAGCCTTCAGGGCCTTGACCATTGCATAATCTTGCTTTTCCATTATGTTGTATTTCAGCTCAGCATCTCGGAGGCTCTTACTAAAAAAGGCGATGGGTTTCTCATAACCCTCCTCATTCTTTTGTAGGAGAACAACAGCCAATGTATGTTTTGAAGCAAATGAAAAAATGAAAAACTCTTTAAGATAGTCTGGACTAGCCAGTACTGGAGCTTCACTTATAACTTTTTTAATATGATTAAAAGATGCCCTTGCTTCTGTCGTCCACTTGACTTCGTTGTTCTTTCTGAGCATATCTGTGATCAGTTTAACAATTTCAGCGAAATTAGGCACGAATCTTCTCAAAAAATTTATTTTTCCTAGAAAAGATTGAATCGCTTTAACATTTATAGGAATGCCCAATGTTTCTACGGCCTCTACTCTTTTCGGGTCAATTCTTATACCATCTCGGGATAGTATATGGCCTAGAAATTTTCCTTGCTGCATTGCAAAATGAGATTTTTTCGGATTTAAGGAAAGACCATACTTACGACATTTCTCAAAAGTTTGTTTTAAATGAATAATGTGATCTTCATCTGATTTTTAAAACACAGTAAGATCATCTAGATATATCACTACAAACTTATCTCTTTCACCAACAAAGGCAATATCCATTACTCGTTGAAATGTGGCTCCTGCATTCATTAATCCAAAAGGCATTTTATCATACATAAAAGTACCCCAAGGAGTAGTGAATGCAGTCTTTTCTTTGTCAGGTTCACTAACAACAATTTGGTTATATCCTGAAAAGCCATCAATCATTGACATCCTGGTTGCCCCTACTACTTTTTCTATTACGTGATCCATTTTCGGTAGAGGGTAATTATCTTTGAGAGAACACTTGTTTAAATTTCTGAAATCAACGCATAATCTGATCTCTCCATTTTTCTTTCTTACCGGTACTAAATTGGCAACCCAATCAGAATATCTCAAAGGGACAATAATTTTATCACCCAAAAGTTTTTTAACCTCTTTTTCAATTACAGGTAACAAGATCGGATTAAATTGTCTGAGTTTTTGCTTGAATGGTTTAACACCTGGTTTAAGTGGAATTTCATGTTCGATTACTGAGGTTTCATAAGTTTTCAAGTCTTCATAAGACCAAGCAAACACATCTTTATATTTTTTTAATAACTCTGTATATTTATTTTTATTTTCCACTGACAAAAATTTAGATAATTTGACATTTTTAGGATTATTTGCAGTTCCTATATTACAGTCTTCAACCTCTTCTGGTTGAGGTTGCAGAGTGGATTTAGAAGGAATATCATCCTTATTGAAGAGTCTTTCCAAAGGGATCAGACCCTTGGGGATTTGGTTATTTTTCAAAACAAGCATCCGGTGATCAACAATTTTGTTATGGAACTCCTTTATGTCTTCGTCTTCTTGCATGATCCAAAAAGGATCATTTTGATTTTCCTGATCATTATAAGTTTCTGAAAACTCATCTACAGATTCAAGGAATTTTCTGAGTTGTTCATCATCTTCAAAAACCTGCCAATGATGTACATTATTAGGTATGGAAGGTCGATGTCTCATTTGAATATGGTATTTCAAATTAAAAGACGTTGGGGGGTCAAATGTTGAAGCGGCTTTAGCTAAGGCATCGGCCTGTTGGTTTTTAGATCTAGGTACAAAATGGAAATTCACAGAAGTGAAAAAGTTTTCAACTAAATCCCATACACAGTTTCTATAAGTCCTTAACCTAGGATGTTTTGCTTGATATTTCCGGTTAACTTGTCTTATGATTAATTCGGCATCCCCGAACACTTCAATATTTTTAATTTTCATTTTTCGCGCATCTTCTAAACCAAGTACTAGAGCTTCATATTCACAAACATTATTAGTACAGTCTATATACCACTGGATTCTATAAGAAAAAGGTATTACAAATTGATCGTCAGGAGCAATAAGGAGTACTCTGGCTCCAGCTCCGAGATAACAAGAAGCTCCGTCAAAAAACACCTTCCATGTGCCAGTACTATAAACATTTTATTTTATTTCATTTTTTTGAACTTTTTCTTCGATATCTTCATTATCTATGTCAATCTCGAAATCATCATCTAACGATAAAATACAGTTTCCCAAATCTTGGTCTGCGATATAAACTGGGTGATTTTTTGGATTTTTTGGATCACTAACAGTGAACGCCATCCGAGTTTCCCTGTATAGATGAGTGAATTGACCTCCAAAAACAGGGATCGTTGCGTACGTCATGTCTAACTGGATGGATCCTCCAAGTTTAGCACCCCAAGATCTGGATAGTAGCATTCCATATTTTGGTGGGATATCTGCTACTACCACATCCATAAGAATGCTTTTAGAGGGTATTTGTGCTAAGTTAACCACTAGGTCTTTGATCATTCCTATGCATTTAACCCTCCTAGAATCAAAGGAGTACAAATCACCATATGGTCTAGTGACTTCAAGACCAAGTTTGTCCATTATGGCTTTGGGCATTACATTATGTGAAGCTCCAGAATCTAACATACAATTGTGTAGAAGGTGATCAAAAACAGTAAGCATGATATAAAAAGGAGCTACAGTATCTTTGGGACCTTCTACATGTGGACCAAAAGATATGATAGGTCTATCATCCTCTAAGTTAATTGAGTCCGCTTGGCTTTCCTTTTCAGAAAAAATTATCATTTTAGCTATTTGTTTCCGGTAAACCGAATTCTTGGTTAATTCTACAAGTGGAATAGGAATTTTAATCTTGCTTATTTCATTTTCTAAGTTAAAATTACCTATGGCCTTGTCATTTTCAAGATGTGGGGCTTCCATAAACTTTTTCTCAGTTTTTTGTTGTGGTGCAACCTTTTTTTCTTTTACAGGATTTTGAATATTTACAGGGGTTTCAATATTTACAGGGGTTTGAATATTTACAGGTTCTGACTGTACAGGTTTGTCTGTTTTATTGCTGTTTGCAGACTGTTTATCTGCAACTTTAGGGTTTTCCTCATTTGTATCATTTCTAGGAAAAACCTTTTTCGCTGGAACATTAAGAAGATTTTTACTTCTGGACCTTAGATTATATCTTCCCTGTAAATCAGCGATGATGTCATCTTCAACACTCTGATATGCGTGATCATCAGTTGCATTAATGGTAACCACATCTTCTGATTTATTTTCTTTTATCAACGATGCTTCATAATCTTGTCGAGACACATAAGGATATCTGTTATCGTCACCAAGACAATCAATATCTTTGTCCAGCTGTTCAAATTCACCAAAATCTTCTTCTCCAATATAATCTTCAGTTTTAAAAGGAGCTTGAACTTTCTGATCTTCATTTTTTATTGTTTTGTGTGGTCCTTGTGGCTCTGGATTTTTTTGGAAATCCTTTCTGGGAAAATTATCCCTTCTAGGTTTCTCTAATTCCATTTTAGAAATTTTATTAGAGAGTTGTTGGATGACCCTAGCCATCTCATCTATCCTATCTCCAGCGGATTTCCCTGACCCTGAAGGTCCACCCTGATCTTTAAATTTTTTATTTTCTTTATTAACATTTTCTGTATTTTCTTTTAACTTTCCAGATGCCATCATATTAGATTCAATTTCTACGGCATCATCTTGCATCTTAGGAAGATCTAAAGACCGTCTCTCCCTCAACAATAATGCAAAGTCGGGATCGAAAGCTCCAACGTAAGTTACTTTAGCTGAAGGTTGGGAAGGCTTAACTTCAGCAGGAATTTTGTTATATAGTTTATTAAATCTTTGTGTAAATTCCAATACTGATTCTGAATTTTTCTTTTTAAGTGCTCTGAATTCTGTCAGGTAATAGAGGTGATCTTTTCCTTCACCCCATTGTCTAATAAAAGCACTTTCTAGCTCTTCGTAAGATCTTAATGACCCCGCTGGTAAGGATCTAAACCAAGTTCTTACCTTTCCTTCAAAGGTTTGAACCAATAATCTGGAATAAACATCTTCGTGTTCAATTCCAGGAATGTGCGCAAATTGATCGAAAAAATTAATATGTTCTTGTGCGGTTAGATCACCCTCTCCTGTAAATTTAGGGAGGCTTTTCATATAGTTTTCGGGTAGATCATGAAGAACAACAGGAAGTACTAGGGGAGCATACCTAGCGGCTACTTTGGCAAAAATCACAGGAACAGGTATTTGATTCCCACCACCTCCACCACCTACACCTCCTCCACCTCCTCCAACATTTTGTCCCGCCATGGTTAAATTTGGACTAGAATTTAAGACAGTATTTGGAGATGATTCTTGGAAGATAGGAGACGAAACTTCGGGAAAATAAAATGAATCAAAAGAAGGTGGTAAAGAAAGTGATCTTTCAAAAGATTCAGAACAATTAGATTTTGTAAAATTACTCTGATCTGTATTTAAAATTGATAAAAGGTTTTGTTTAAAAGATTTTCTAGATTTTAAGATTCTCTCCAGATTTGAGACTGGCGAGGTCTGTTTAGTATCCGGATTTCTTCTGGTATTTTTTCGATTACTAGCTAGTTTATTTTTAAGTGGAGTCACAAAGTGAAAGATGATTAGCCTTATAAAGTTTTATGCTCTTGTTCACTATCAAGGACAGAAAGTGTCAATGTCGTTCTACCCAGGGAATTAATTCGTTACTTCGTCCCCGGCAACGGCGCCAAAAAGATGTTGTTCCAGAGTTTGTGTTTTAAGGATATAAAACACACCGTCTAGGCATCCAAATATGATAATACTTTTAAAGCAAAGAAACAAAGAAAACTAGATCAGATTCAGTTTCTCAACTGTCTCTGTCTTTCTTCCTTTTGTTCCTGGATAGTTATATCGCGTTCAATCACTGCCCAGGATCATTCTAACTCGGTTCTATTTGTTACAGTTTGTAATATGGTGTTAAATAGGTTCAATACAATGCTGGTTTGATCTTGTAAACCGGGTTCTACGTTTGGTTGTCTTTCGTTAGGGACTGTCATGGGTGATTGGTTTTTTATATTTTTATAAAGGGGTTTTTATAGATTTGTTACTTCAGACATTCAGGTAAGATATTGATAAAACAACTTTAAAACTTAAAACAGAAAAATAAAGACACAATCAAGGCGATTTCCTGGTTCAATGACAATTATGAGATTGTAAACAATGAAACATAACACAGAGAAATATAAGGATTTAATCTGGAAAGAATCTTATATTTCTAATAACAGTAATGAAAGGAACATAGGTTTTCTAACAAAAGAAAATATTAAGGAACAGAAGGTTACAGGTCTTAAAATTATTAAAATAATTCCAGAGGAAAAACTGTAACACATTCAACATCCAAACCAATCTGATACTATAAAAAATAATTGCATATAATTCCAAATTGATTCACTTGCTAGAAATGCATATTAAGAAGAAGATTTAACAAATGAAACTAGAGAAGGTTAGAAACATAGTCACTGAATGACAAGATCCATAATCTGGTTGTGAATGATATTCTGATAAACTTTAAAGCTGATCGTACCAAATTGTCTTTTTTCCCAAAAATTTCTGAAGCCCCGTTTCTGGCTCTCGAAATTATATTTATACATTTCTATCCAAAATTTCCATTGGTAAATTACCAACTTCCTAATCTTTCGGTTGCAATAGACTAATGTCAACCGTTTATAATTTATTACAAAATACTAAAAATAGAAATATGTACAGAGTTGTAATTCTGAATTGAAGGACTTTCTTTATCTACTTCAGATTCTTGAATATTTTTTTCTAAAAAGTTCACCAAAGCCTTAGGATCCTCGGGTATTTCGTTTGCTTCAAATGAAAAGAAACCTCTTTGCAGTCCAGGCAACTGGTTGGCAATTGCTTTCTCTGTAGATTTAACATTTTCCATTTTTGAACTGGAAGCTATCATTAGCTTCTCTATTTTTGCCATATTGACTATTTTGATATTTGAGATCTCAGATTTCTTCTCTTCCAGTTCCTCTTTTGCCTTCACTTGATATCTATTAATGTCAATCTCTCCTAATGAGTCGGATAATCCATCTGTCCCGATATGTGTTGCTTCTTTTTCGATGAAATCAAAAATCTTTTGGCAATCTTCGTTGACATTTTTTGTAATCTTTTTATAACTTTCTAAGTTGGTTTCCCAAACCTTTATCATTGCATCTCCTTTCAACTGCTCTGAAATAGACAACTTCTTTGATTTTCCAATTTCCTCCTTTTGTAAAGCAGTGATCATTTTTTGAAAAGCATTTCTTACTGCTTTAGCTTCCATTTCTTTTTTCTCTACCTTGTCTAGGGATCTCTTAGATTCCTGAAAATAACCCTGGATGGTTTCCAGATTGCAAAATACCTTTTGTTGTTCTTCTTTGATATTAGTATATATCTCAGATGCTTTTGTCTTGAATTGATCTATTCCAATCACCTGGTTAGCAATTGAAATGATCTTGTCTTGCAGCAATTTATTTTCATTGCCGAGTGCATGCACTTCTTCTTGGGTAGTTTGAATCATATGCTTTTGTTTAGTTAAATTTTCATTTAACTTTTGAATTTCCTGTATATCTTTGAGCCTGGATTGATCAATAACTTTTTGTATACCCCATCCAATCAATTTTTCATTTTCTTTCAGTCTGTCCTGTAGCTGTGTAATTTCCTGATATTTCTGCTCCATCATAGTGATTAAATTTCCTATAGAGTACATATTGGCCGATGTTATGGCCCCCATAGTCCCTGCTAACTCTGTAGAAAATTCACTTTCTTTTATCTTTTTTCCATCAATAATAATTTTGTGTTTTTTAACTGTTCTTTCACCTACGGGATGTAATTCCTCTTTCAACACAGCTCTACGTTTCTTACTGAAAAAATAATCAGATGAAGGTATTTCATCTCTGCTAATTGGTTCTAAGTCACTCACGTACAAGGCTCCTTCATGAGGATTCCCAAAAGTAGCCTGTAATGGGGTTAATGCTGTAATGGGACTCCCAAGTTCCCGTGAAGCTATTCCCCCAACAGTTTCTGGAGTATCATCAAGGTTTATTGGATTTTCCTCTGCTCCTTTTCCTTTTTCTATTTCTTTGGTCTGTGAACTTTCTGTATTTTGAGGAGGAATCTCAGAATCTTTCAGTTTACCTTTATCACTTATATCATATTGAATAATGCTTTCAAAACCAGGAGGAATGGTTTCTGGCCCTTGTTCTGATGTTGATACTTCGCCCTGCAAAATCTTTGGTAAACACTGTCTTCTATTTCTTTGGAAAGATGCAAACCCCACCTGTGCATCAGGTGACAAGGTTTGCACCCTACTCTGAACTTCCTCATAGGACTTAGCATTTCTGAAAATATCATCATAAAATGAATCTTCATGCTCATATGCTTTCAACCCACACTGTGTAACATGCCGATTGATAATTTGGTATGGATCATGTTTCTTGTGTTCTATATCTACTAATTTTACTTCACTTAATGATTTTGCTTCTGCCTTAGAATGACCAAAGTTTAATAAAGAAAATTTTCCTAAATAAACAGGAAAATACGACCATGACTTCTTCTGCTGAGCTTTTAGTTCAAGTCCAATACCGCCATTTACCAACTGATAAGCTACTTCTCTGAAAATTAACCTACCTGGGAGTATTTTTGGGAGTGCATGTGGTGGGATAGAACATCCATAAACCCTAACATATGAAAAATGTTCTTCAATGAACCAATCAGCAACTGTCTTAAGATTCTCTATAATGGTATGTGAAATTCGAGGAGGTTCACAACCAAAAAGTATTCTGTGCAACGGAATAATTACAAAATGGCAGACCTCATAAAAATTGTTTTTGACATTGTCTTCCCACAGAGCTGAATGGTACTTATGGACAGGTTCTGTACAAGAAGGATTCCAACTCCAGTTCATTAATGGGAAAGGAGTTTTAAAGAAAATAGCATCTATTATATAGGCTGACATATAAAAGGCCACTGTATGTCCTTTTGACCTAGCTATTTGATAATTCATAACCTCTGTACTGATATTGTCTAATAGAATCTTATGCCAATTGAAGTTGTGCCCTGCTAAAACTTCTTCTAATAAGGATGTCCATTCTGCACTAAAGTGATTTGAATCTTTTTTCCCATATAGTCTGCATAACATCATTGCTAAATACCTCATATAATCATTCAATGAAGAAGTGGCATATATCCCATGTGCATCGGCCCTAAATTTGTTCTCATCTCTTGCCCATCCTTTTATTATATCGGGATATGTTTGACCACCGTCGACACATTATTTTTGTTGAAATGCAGCTAAAAACTCAGAGTTTAATCTATGCCTATAATTGGGTGAAAATTTATACATTACTTGGATATGTTCGGGCTTGAATGAGCCAATAACCGCTCCTTGCTCGTTCAAGATACTCCTTGTCAGAGCGTCTACCTTATCCAATGCCCAGACAACCATATCCATATATGAGACCAGTCTTGGTCGTGCAGCAACTTTATGAAGACCAGTCTCGGCGATATCTCGGAGATGATTTTCCCCATCGTCATCTGAATATGAAAGTTCATATTCCATTTTCTCTACAATTGTAGCCCATGATTTAACATTGTGTATTATTCCAGTTGCGGTAGTATCTGAAATTATATCGCCTTCCGGTTGTTCTTCGGTTTTCTTTGAAGCCTTTTTGGGCACCATAACTGTATGTTCACCAGCTCTGTGTTCAATACTTCTGCAGCAGGATTCTGAAGCGAACAAAACTGTCAATAATGGAGCAGCCCAAAAGAGAAAGAATAAACTCTGTGTTCCTTTGAATACCTATAGAAGAGCAGAATTCAACTTCAAAATAATGTAAACGTTTCAAAATTTATTTTGAATATATCATAAAATCGTCGAAATTTGTTCATATGTTATGAAATAAATGCAACAGATATTCCCGATAATCTGCATTTAATGTTTGTACCTGAGTTCTTGCGATATTTTTTAAATATGATAGAAACTTACCAAATCGAATAATTATCGCATTAATGATCATTTATTAAAAAATTAAAACTTTAACTTTGTTTCAAAAAATGATTAATTAGCATTAATGTTGGTTTAAATTTGAAAACACTTTCATCGGAGTTTCGGGACTTTTGATTTCAAGAAAATAAATCATCGCAAAAACCCGATCGCCAAAATCGCGATGTATTAATTAGTTTAAACCCATTATTATCTTAATTAATCCAGATTAGCTTTTCGTAATTTCGTTAATCAAGAAATCGGAAATCAAGAAGTCGAGGATCGAGGGATCGGGATATTTGATGATATGAAGAATACTGCTCGCAAAATCACGAATCGTGATTTCTCGATGAGATTATTACTCTTAATCATGCTTAACATTAATTAAATTAACTTTAAACCTTACTTAAGAATTAATTAAAATCGTGCATCGGAAAATCGGAGAATATGATGTTAAGTTTATTTGTTCATGTAAAATCGCGAATCGCGATTTCTCGATTTGATTAACTTAAAGTTTTTTTAAAACTCTTTTTAAAAGTGATTTGAATAGATTATGAATTAATCAAGGATAAATAAATTGAGAAATCAGAGATCGGGGTTTCTCTATTTGATTTGCATTGTAAATTGTTAAAACAAAACTTGCGAATCCCGATATCCCGATATGAATTTAACATTTCTTTAAGTTTTACCATTACAGCTCATTTGCCATATTATTTGAAAAAGTGTTTGGAACATACGTTCATTGAATTTTAACCATTTTTTCCAAAAATGAATCACAAAGGCATTTCTAATTCGTCGTATGGGAATTTTTTTTTTATATAATGCAAAAACTCAAAGATACCAATTTTTTTTTATATCTTTAAAGTAAAAAATCGAGTTCTGTTTCAACAGCCTCCATCATGGAATCTCTCCAATCTTTCCTTCGACAACATTTTTCGGAGTTGCAGAACCAAATCCTCTGTGAATCTACTCAATACCAGAATGAACTGCTAACCCAAAAGGAAAGCCTTACCACATAGATTAAATGTCGTTGGTACGAAGGAAGGATCGGCCATGTGAGGGAGGTAATTTGGTGCAACCATAGTGGACGAAAGGTTAGATAATGGCCTCAACTCTCATGCACATCAGGGCCACTTTAATGGTCTGATCAGTGTTTAACTCTTGAATGACTTGTTGTTGCGAGCTCCATTAATGAGTTACAGATGAAACAAGCACCTGCGCGTTTAAGGTAAGTTTAACCCTAACCAACCCCAACCCCATTATGGTAGTTTAGTAAGAGTGTTATATGGAATAGGTGGAGTCAACGAACAACTAGAACAGACTATTGGTTTTCAAATAATCGTTACGTCAATGGTAAACCTTTGTTCTTCACACATGACACCTTTGATCAAAAGGTTAAGGTTACACATAGTAATTAGGGATATAGGTCCCATTTTCCTCATGGTGGTAAGCGGAACTACTTGGATATACAATTTGTATATTGGTATGAAAGTAAACCTAGTTTGTAGGATTAAGTGAGTTGTGGTGCGCAGAGTAAGCACACTTGAAATATTGATTCAAAGGTTAGATTGGTTAGAAAATTTAATGCAACGTCAGCCAGGACCCTTTTATTTTAATGAAGAACTCATTCAATGATAAGTGTGTAAAGTAAGATTTAATTTTTTTAGTTGACAGTTTTGAGGTTTATTACACCCCAGTACTTACAATGGTGACTCATTTTGATGGGTACCCATTTGGCAGCCTATTGTCATTGGAGTTTGTTTTAAGCCTGTAATAAAATCTGAATGGAATAAGCCTATAGGCCATGTTGTTAATAACATGCAAACTGTTTGATTTCCAACTGCAATAAGCATATATATACATGACAGTATGTATTTATAACTCTCTCTCTCTCTCTCTCTCTCTCTCTCTCTCTCTCTCTCTCTCTCTATATATATATATATATATATATATATATACATAGGTCTTCATTCTCTATCTTAAAATCCCTTTAATTTGAATTCTAGGTTGATAGATGCACAACTAAATTCCTACTTAATTCCATGGTTCTGCATAAATTTACCTACATGCGCAAGGATAGATGTATATATAGATCTATCTCTGCAATATGTTTCCCTTATAACTAGTTTTCTAGGTAATTATGTTATTAAGAGGCGGCTTGTTGTACAGTTCTTATTTCGTCCAAGTAGATTTTAAATCTATAAATTTCAACATACTCTTTCACCTGGTATACCCAATAAAATACATCCACCTAGAATTAATCTAGAAATCATCCTTTGATCAAACATTGAGTCTTAGTAACATTCAACCATATTTTTATCCATAACAATAGTCCTAATGAAAATTACAGATTGTAGTCTATCAGATCTCCATTTATATGACATTCATACATAATTAATCTAGAGGTTACCTTTTGATCAGATATTGAGTTCAGGAACATTCAACCAGATTTTTATCCATTTCAATAGCCCTAACCAGAAATTACAGATTGTAGTCTATCACATATTCATTTATATAAAATTCATACAGAGGAGGGACAAAATAACCTATTTGAAATAATATGTTGAAAGACAAAGGGAACAACCACATTCCTCCCAACCGCAGAACAGGGCAACCAAATCACCTTCTCGGTTCACCCCCTAGCCTGACCATGAACCCATGAGGGAAAACTTGGAACCTCCCCTTCAGAAATGTCTTCCTCTTCTCCTTGCGTCACACTCAGAATTCAATGCTCATAACAACAAGTATTCAATATTAAAACCTCTTTTTTCCCACATACTAGGCAACATCCTGCCTCCTCACATATGTTATTTATCCAAAACATATTTTTGCCTGGGTCCTTTTTCCCTCCTTTGGGAATTTTTGCATATTTCTAAATCCTTGATTTTCAGGGCCTCCAAATGGCCAAATCTATGATTTTCCATGTGTAACAATCAGCCCATAGGTACTTCCAACATTTTCCCCACTCATGGAGTCATGGTCAACTAAATTTAGCATGGATGTTCCATTTGTCCTCCTGCAGTTAACTAAACAATATTTTGTTTACATACAAGTGTCATAGTCAAAAAGTTAGTTGGGTCAAATCAGGTCTCTTCCCAATAGTCATAAAAATTAATTAGTACAATTTATGAAATTCAAAATTGACATAAATGGTAAAAAGTTTCCAAATTCGAATTTACTAAAAATGGAATAAATTTATAATAAATTTTGAATTTTAAAAATACTTTATTTTTGGGAATGTGACATGGGTTTTACTTACTCTGATTAAGAGAGAGATAAACCAATGGAATCAACTTCATATATTACCCGTATGAGCTATGTGAATATTACAATATAGTTCAGAGTGTAGAGTCTCAATCTAAGGTATAGGAAACTAATCATAAGAATGAAGATGAAGTTCAAATTTCATTTCTGCTATGACCTTTTCAGTGTTCTCTAATCAATTTTCTTGGGTATCATTAATTTTGTTCCATTTCTGAGTCTTCATACTTTTAATTCATTTTAAGTATGGGGCATTTATTTTATTGTATAGGTACTATAAAGGATTTTTCTGGAGGATTTTTTGATTGAGAAGCTAGTGCCTGGTTTTACCATTAAGGCCTTCAATATTCCAAGAGATGACCTTCATGAGGAATGTGGGGGATTGGGCAGGAACTTATCTTTCATCAAGGTAAGGTAGCCTGAGTTAACCAAAAAATCTCCTAGATATTTAAGAAGTTGTTTGTACCCAAATTATCTTTCATTAAGGTAAGGCAGTTTGATTTAACCAAAAACTCAAGATTCCCAAGGTCCATTTTCTTTCCATAGAAATATCAAGGCAATATCTTAACCTGTAATTTACCTATATTTGCTACAAGAATTATTTGCTACAGATTTTCTACCGGAATATACCCAGATTGAGGAAGAGGATGTGCATTATTATAAAGTGTGGCAGAATAGCCAACCTTCACTTTGTTTCTATTTCAGTGATTTGATCCTTAAAGAAGTTGAATAACTCTTATTCTATGTCAGCATGTTCTGCCACACTATTTCCATGTCTACCTTCTGAATATGTGATGCGATGGTGATGCCTTCATTGAATGATAAATCTATGGAATAATTTTGTGTTTTTTTCCCCTCTTTGAGAAAACATATTCTTCTTCTCCTTCATGATTCATTCTGGGTTAGCTTATCTTATTAGCATTGATTGTGGATTATCTTATCTTATTACCATTACTTGAATATGGAAATTAGTTAAAACTAACTATGAGTACATCTTCTTGATATGAGTAATGTATATGATTATGAGATATTGATTACACTGGTTTGAATATCTCGTTGTGTAGTAGCTAGTGATATTTCTTCCCATTAATTCCATAACATTCCATACTGTGAATCTCATCCTGGTACCAAAACAATGAGCATTCTAAGGAAGTAAGTCCATTGAATAGGGATAATACTAACCTCTACCTTATTTGTCCAGTTATAGTTAAAGGTTGTTGTATGAGATATAACATAAGGTCATGAAGAAAACAACATAATTGTTAACTACAAAGGGTAGTATATAATAAGAAATAAAGGCAATAGCTTAACCTATAATACAAGGGCAATAAAGCCATTCCATTACTATGATATCAATAATACAAGAACAACTTAGCTTAAGGTTGAACAAGGTGATATCATGTTACCTATTTAACATAATCAATATGTAAATTGTGATATTAATATTGTCTCTTATTAACTACATGGGATGCCACTAAAACGCAATGGCACTAAGTATCAACACATGTATTACACTTGTATGTGATTCCAATGCTTAGGTAAATACAAAGGGTAATAGATCACCATCTTCAACTACTATCTGATCCAAAGGGTAATAGAACATTATATTCAACCAAATTCTTGTGTAAATACAAAGGGTAATAAATCATTAACAAGTGTCTTTCAAAGGGTATATACTCTTATCCAATACAGATATGGGTTTTACTTACTCTGATTAAGAGAGTTCAAGTAATGGAATCAACTTCATATCTTACCCATCTGAGCTATGTGAATATCACAATATAAGTTTGAGTGTACACAGTCTCATTCTAAGGTATAGGCCACTAATTACAAGAATTGTTGAATCGTTTGACTTTCTAAATGGAGATGCAAGTTCAAATTGCATTTTTTACTTTTTTGAATGAAGATGCAAGTTCCAATTGCATTTTTGCTATGCGATTTTCATTGTGTTTTGTTACATATTTCGGTGTATCTCTTCTGGAGGTGGAGGGAATGACTACGGTGAATATACTACCTATGTTTCACTATTTCTTTTCTATTTGTTGAGCGTTATATTTGTTTCTATTTGTTTTCTGTAATGGACCTCATAATCACCATAATATATATATATATATATATATCTATGACAAAAATCCATTGCATTTAAGCTCAGAATATAAGAGAGGGTAAGATTTAATTATGTCCATAATGACATTAAACAACAGTCTCATTATGAAAAAATTCAAATACTTAAAGGTGCATGTTTTCATTGCATGGAGAACTAAAAAAAAACATCACCCTAAACATCAGTTTAACTAGATTAAAACCTTCCAATACAACAATTTATGTACTTGTCATGCCATGTACATAGTGACTCATAATGTTATCTATTATATTTTATCCTACCTCTATCTCAAATGGAAATTCTCCATCGATTCTACTAGTCCATTCCTTACCATGTTAGAGAGTTGTTCATATAACCAATAACTCCTACCATGTTCCTACAGTTTTGTGAAAGACAATGATCAAACAGGTTTCGACGATTTTCCAATGCCAAACACATAAAACAAAGGGGCCACGTTGTTTGCAAAAAACACGGAAAAAGAACTTGAATACCGTGGCCTCAGTACTTCGGGGTTTCGGGGTTCGGAATCCTGCAACTTCAAAAGCTAAAACATCAAACCACAACAATTCATGAATCACAAAAAGGAAAGTGGGACCCACACATCGGGGTTTCGGGGTTTGGAACCTTGTGAGTTCAAGTGCCCGAACATCAACACATCCAAACCACTGAAATGCGAAAAGGGAAGGTGGGACCCATACTTCGGGTTTTCAAGGATCAGAACTTCATGAGTTCAATTTCCATACATCAACATATATAAACCTCCAAAAAGCGAAAAGGAAAGGTGGAACCCGTACTTCGGGATTTCTAGGTTTGGGATTTCACAAGTAAAGAAGCCAACATCAACACACAACATCCCCCGAAATTGTGACAAGTGACTAGCATTTTGGGATTTCGGAGTTCAGGATTTCGCGAGTACAGAAACCAACAACATCACACAACAACTCCCGAAATTACAAAAAGTGACCGGCACTTCATGATTTCAGAGTTCGGGGTTTCGTGAGTACAGAAACCAACAACATCACACAACAACTCTAGAAATTACGAAAAGTGACAAGCACTTCGGGATTTTGGAGTTCGGGGTTTCGTGATTACAGAAACCAACAACATCACACAACAACTCCTGAAATTACGAAAAGTGACTAGCACTTCGGGATTTCAGAGTTCGAGGTTTCGCGAGTAAAGAAACCAACATCATCACACAACAACTCCCGAAATTACGAAAAGTGACTAGCACTTTGGGATTTCGGAGTTCAGGGTTTCGTGAGTACAGAAACCAACATCATGACACAACAACTCCCGAAATTACAAAAAGTGACCAGCACTTCGAGATTTTAGAGTTCGGGGTTTTGTGAGTACAGAAACAAACATCATCACACAACAACTCCCAAAATTATGAAAAGTGACTAGCACTTCAGGATTTCGAAGTTCGGGGTTTCATGAATACAGAAACCAACATCATCACAAAAAAACTTCTAAAATTACGAAAAGTGACCAGCACTTCGAGATTTCGGAGTTCAGGGTTTCGCGAGTACAGAAACCAACATCATCACACAACAACTCCTGAATTTACGAAAAGTGGGAAAGGTTGGACTAGAAGATTGCAAAATCTTCTATTCAAAATCTAAGGTGATAATTTCAATCAAACGCAAAGGAAGAGAGTACTCTACTTCTACTGTAAATTTCACTCTATTTTCAAAATTCCATGATCTTTGTCCTATACTGGTGTTCTTACTTCCATTCTATGAGACAATAGGTGTAGAAGGATTCAATATCCATTTATCTATCAGAATTCCGAAAGTCTAATCTTATGAGTCTTATATACATAAAATCTTTAAAAGGGGTACATTAGGGTAACAGTTTCCTGTAAAGGTAACTCCTATTATATTCACTTAGAGCCTCTTTTAATCAATGCATTAAACATCAATAGTACTAGATCTGTGCATCTATGTAAATACATGAATAAGAATATCATTCCATCAAAGGTTGGTCATTATAAATGATGTTCTAAAGGATCTGAGTTTGGTTTCCTGGGGTTTTAACTACAGAGAGGATTTTCCCCATTGATGTTAATCTCCTCCTTTCCTTACTTATAGAAATATAATTATAGGTGAATCCATCTAGAATTTTACACACATGAAGAATAGTTTTCTAGAGTTGGGATGTTCATTACGATCTTCACGACGACAGGCATATTAAAATCACGAAAGGACTTCATCTTCTGCAACAATTAACTAAACTTCAGTAGATAGATGTGAACATTTCAGCAGACATATTACAACTATATATATATACATATTTCCTTCACATATATTCCTCACAACGAACTGAAAAAGGAAATCGTTACAGCTTCGACTTAATCAAATACAATGCATTAAAAAAAAATCATTCAGATAGAGAATGGACATCATTCCAGTTTGGATTTAATATGACATCAGATAAAAACATAGCCATTCATAATAGAGAGGCGTAGATCAACATATCCAAATCCAATCCATGGGAAGACAAAGGGAACAACCACCTTCCTCCCAACCGTAGAATAGGGCAGCCAAAACTACTTGCCTTATTCACCCCCTAGCCTGACCAGGAATCCATGAGGGAAAACTTGGAGAATCCTTAGTGATAATTCCAAATTTTTCAGCAGATATCCCCTTGCCTCACACTTGCTCGACAGTGCTCATAATAGCAAGAGAACTTGCAATATTTTCCCAACATACTTGGCAGTGTCCTGCCTCCTCGCATATGCTATTTATCAATTTCTACCGAGGTCTTTTTCCCTCATTTGGGGATTTTCGCAGCTCTCTTAATCCATGATTTTCAGGGGCTGCCAACGGCCAAATATCTAATTTTCCACTTCTCATAATCAGTCCAGAGGTAGTTCCAATATGTTCCCCACTCATTGAGTCATGGTCAGCTGATTTTAACATGGTTGTTCCATTTGTCCTCTTGCAATTAATATAAATATTCTGTTGTGATGCAAGTATCATAGTCAAATAGTTAGTTGAGTCAGATTAGATCTCTACCCAATAGTCACAATAATTAATTACAATTATTAAATTTGAAATTTTGAATTGTAGTAAATGCAAAAAAAATTCTAGATTCGAATTTGCCAAAAAAAGGAAATAAATTTCCAGCACATTTCAAAAATAAAAAATATTTTATTTTTGGGGGATGTCACATCCTTTCCCCCTTCGGTAAAACACTATCCTCAGTGTTCGTTCCTTTCCTGGAACAGGATTGGATGAGATTTTTGCAAATCTCCCTCCAATTCCCAAGTGGCCTCCTCAGGACTAAAGTGTTTCCATTGCACCTTTACCTAAGCAACGACTCATTTCTGAGGTGTTATTTCTCTCTAGTCAAAATGCACAGGGGTTCCACCTGGAACTCGCCTTCGGGTTCCACCTGCACAAAGTTCCAATCTATCATATGAGTAGGGTCATGAATATACTTTTTCAACAAAGAAACACAAAATACATTATGAATACTTAGATTAGTTGGGAGTGCAAGTTGATATGCTACGGGTCCAATTCGAGCTAATATCTCGAAGGGCCCAAAAAACCAGGGTGCCATCTTGGCACAGTTCCCCAACTTCTGAGAGCTTCCATTACACCTTTACCTGAGCGATGACTCTGTTCTGAAGTGTTATTTCTCTCTGGTCCAAAATACACAGGGGTCCCACCTAGAACTCGCCTTCAGGTTCCACCTGTACCAAGTTCCAATCTATCATATGAGTAGGGTCATGAATATACTTTTTCAACAAAGAAACACAAAATACATTATGAATTCTTAGATTAGCTGGGAGTGCAAGTTGATATGCTACGGGTCCAATTCGAGCTAGTATCTCGAAGGGCCCAAAAAACCAGGGTTCCATCTTGGCACAGTTCCCCAACTTCAGAGAGATTTTTCAGGCTTTGACCTTCAATTAAACATGGTCTCCCACTTGAAATTCCAAGTGTCTTCTTTTATGATCTGCATAGCTCTTTTGTCTATCCTGTGCTTCTTTCAAGTTCTATTGTACCTTCTCTACCATGCTCTCCATTTATTGGAGCATCTCTGGTCCAACCATGAGTCTATCAGCCGGGTTATCCTAGCAAATTGGAGTTGTACACTTGCTGCCATACAATATTTCAAAAGGGCTCAACTTAGCCGAAGTTTGGTACCCATTGTTACATGCAAATTCTACCAAGTGTAGGTAGTCTTCCCACTTGTTCGGCTTTGTTCTTACATACATGCGGAGCATATCCTCTATGATTTGATTTGTCCTTTCAGTGTGTCCATCTGTTTGTGGATGATAACTCGTACTGAAATTCAAATTACTATTTATCCCTGCAAACAATTCTTTCCAAAAAGTGAATGTGAATTTTACGTCTCTATCTGAAATCACCATTTTAGGAATACCATGCAGTCTAAAATTTTATTTCATGAATATTTCAACAATATTAATATCTTTAAAAGTAGACTTTATAGGAATAAAGTGTCCAGACTTACTGATTTTATCGATTACAACCATGATAGAATCATTTTGTTTATGAGTCTTAGGCAAACCTATTATAAAGTCCAGTGACATGGTCTCCCATTTCCATTCTGGTACTGGTAATGGATCTAATAGGCTAGTTGGATGCTGGTGTTTGGCCTTAACCTGCTGAGAGTCTTGGCATCTAGCCAAGTACTCTGTTGTTCCCCCTTCATCTTAGGCCAGTAAAATAGTTTTCTGAGTGTTGTTATTGTCTTATGCTAACCTAGATGGCCCGAATATGGTTTCTTATGCACTTAGTCTAAGACAGTTAATTTTAACTCTGCTAAATCCGGTATGTGCAGTCTTTTTTTAGATCTTAAAAGTCCCTTCTTTTCGATTTTTATATCTAGTTTATTTGGGTTTGTGATACTATTTTGAACTTCTTCCATGATCATAGTGTAATTCTCATTGTTAACACCTACTGTTCTTATTCTTTGTTCCAGATCACTTTCTACCTTGCTGATATTTATCTCAAATAACCCATGGATTATGCAGTTTAAAGCATCTGCTACTTTATTTTCATTACCCTTGATATGTCTGACCTCGAAGTCGAATTCACTTAATAAAGCTAGCCACCTCGCTTGTCTTGCATTAAGATCTGGTTGGTTAAACATATATTTCACCCCGCTATTATCCGTCAATAGTAAGAATTTTATGCCCATTATATAGTGTCACCACATTTTGAAGGCATGTATTACTGTTTCCAATTCTAAGTCATGAGTAACATAATTTCGCTCGTGTTCTTTTAATTTCCGTGACTGATAAAAAATTGCGTGCCCTTCCTGAGTTAGAACACCACCTAGTCCCTCTTTACTTGCATCAATGCATACTGTGAAGTCTTTATCTGGGTCTGCTACCTTCAAAATAGGCACTGATGTCAATAATTCTTTTAATTTGTTAAAACCGTCTTGACACTTTTGCGACCAGTTAAACTTGGTCCCTTTCTTTTTTAATGACGTGATAGGGTAGGCTATCTTGGAGAACGCTTATATAAATCTGCGATAATATTCGGTGATTCCCATGAATGACTGGATATTTGCCACATCCTTAGGTACTGGCCATTCCATAATGGCTTTTATCTTTTATGGGTCTACGACAATACCTTTCGAGGAAATGACATGTCCTAAATCTTGTATTTCTTTTTGATAAAAACCACATTTGTCGAATTTTGTGTATAGTTTGTGTTTCCTTAGTGTTTGCAGAATTATTCTTAAGTGTTCATCATGTTCCTCCTCCGTTTTAGAATAGACTAGAATATTTTCGATAAATACTACTACGAACTTGTCTAAGTACTGGTTGAAAATGTTGTTCATCAAGAACATAAATGTGGGTGGTGCATTAGTGAGTCCGAAAGGTATGACTACAAACTCATAGTGTTTGTATCTTGCTCGAAAAGTTGTTTTGTTTATGTCCTGGTCCTTTATCCTAACTTGATGATAACCGGATCGTCAATCCAATTTTGAGAAGATCTTGGCCCCACCAACTTGATCGAACAGATCATTTATCTTGGGTAAGGGTTATTTGTTCTTAATGGTCACTTTGTTCAGTTGTTTATAATCGATACATAGTCTTAGAGTACCATCTTTCTTTTTCACAGAGAGGACTGGTGCTCCCCATGGCGAGACGCTTGGTCTGATATACTCTTTTTCCAACAATTCTTGTAATTGTATTTTTAATTCTATCAGTTCTGGTAGACTCATTCAGTAGGGTGTTGTTGAGATCGGGGTTGGTATAGGTAGTAAGTCTATGGAGAAATCTATTTCTCTCCTAGGAGGTAATTCAGGTATCTCATCCACAAACATGTCTCTGAATTCACGTAGGATAGCAAAGTCTTCTAACTTGGGCTTATCTTATTTTTCTAATAGATTCGTCACTTGGATGGCGTAAACCTGACATCCGTTTCTAATACATTTCTTGAATTGCATCGCTAAAACTTGTCTGATTGACACAGGTTTTGGTATGCCTTGGGCTGTTCTAACAGTGCCAAAATTATCTTCATAGCTAAGTATCTTTGTATAATAGTCTAGTACTGCTTTGTGTTGTTCCAACCAATCCATCTTGATAATCATATCATAAGATCCTAGTGGTAGGATGTTCAAATTGGTCCTTATCTTTTGACCATCTAAGATGAACTCAAGATCATGAATAAAGTTAACTACTTTTCTTTTAGCACCTGTTGCTAGTTGTACAAGCCAAGATTTGTTGTGCTTTTGTTTCTTAAGTTTATTCAACTCTACTACATCGAGAGTAATATAAATTAATGTAACTCCAGGTTCAATTAAAAAAAAAAATTGAGTGTCATGGATTTTACCTTTGATTTCTACCACCAAGGACTAGTGGTCAGCTTGTCGACCATCTATGGTTCCATTCATCCGATGCATACTTCTGCCCATGTCTCCCACTGTTGAGGCTTCCTGCAAATTGTGGACAACAATGTTGTTTGCTGCAATTAAACGTGGACAATTATTCCTTAGATGAGGCTATCCACACTCCCAACACTTTAATGGCTCGCGGGGGTTGTCCCCAAACTTCTTCGTTCCCAGGTTTATCGGTTTATCGCTACCTTGTGTATTCGGATGATTGGGGTGAAAATCCTTCCTTGGGAAACTTTTTGCTGCATTTTGATAAGGAGCTAGCTGGTATCCCTTCTTCCGCTGCTTCATTCCATCTTGCTTCTTATCCTTCCAGGTCTTGGGAAACTCTACCCACTGTTTGTACTGATCATAACACATTCATGCCTTATTGAATGCCTCACTCAAGGATTTGGGGCTGTCAAACTCAATTCTGTCCCGGTAAGCCTGTGGTAAACAGCTTAAGAATCATTGGATTTTTACCTTGTCCACCCAGACGTACGGTATGAACTTTAATAGTTCCATAAATTTATTTATAAGGTCCTGCATCGTCATTTGTTCGAGTCATAATTCGTAAAATTCTTTCATCTTCCTTTCATAATAGCTTTCAGAAAGGTATTGTTTCTTGAAATACTTCTTAAAGTCGGACCATTCCAACTATTTCTCCTTTAGACCCTTGGCCAATTTCAGGTCCTACCGCCAAATGCTGGCCTTCCCCTTCAGATTGTGGATGGCCATTCTAACCTTCATGTTGCTGGAATAGTTGTAGATTTGGAAGTATTTTTTTATGTCCAACAACCATGCTTCAACTTCTTCTCCTGTCGTTACCGCCAAATGCTAGCCTTCCCCTTCAGATTGTGGATGACCATTCTAACCTTCATGTTGCTGGAATAGTTGTAGATTTGAAAGTATTTTTTTATATCCAACAACCATGCTTCAACTTCTTCTCCTGTCGTGGATTCTCCATCGAAAGTAGCTGGTTTAATCTTTTTAAATTCTCCTTCAAGGTGGTCTGTTTGTTTTCTTTTTTTTGTCTGGTATGGTTTTGTATTCAATTGAAGGTGTCCCTTCAGACAAACTGTCTCCTTTTTCTATTTTTGCACCAGAATTCTTGGAGGCCCTTTTGCTGACCTCTTCCTCATGGTTATCATCTTTTGGGATTTTCTTGGTTACTATACTATGCTGCAGGACTTCATTTATCTCTTGTTGTTCCTACTGTGCCTTCTTCAATTTTTCATTGTCGGCCTTGAAAAACTATAGTTCAACAATAAGGTTCCTCATTGTTTCCAATACCTCTGTGGGTGAACTTCCATCATTGTTCTGTCTCGGATCTCCAGGAGGTCCTTGCTGTGGATTCTCTTCCATCCTGATTTATGCACCTTCTTGAGCTGTCATTTTCAACACAAAATAGAAAAGGCTTTCTGTTTGTAACCACAAGATTTATTAGTTTTTTTCATAAATCATAATATATACTAACTAATTAATGTGACACTGTTCAGGCCCAGTGTTGTAACTTTTTCTCTGATACCATATGTAATGGACCTCATGATCACCATAATTTTTTTTTTCTATGACGAAACTCCATTGCGTTTAAGCTCATAATATAAGAGAAGGTAAGATTTAATTTTGTCCATAATGACATTAAGAAACAGTCTTTGTTGGAAGATTGGTTGTTGTCATTGATGTCAACCCTAGTCATGGGTTTTGGACTGCAAGATTGATGAAGGTATTTGAACATGAAGGAAAATGCACATGAAGATACAACACCCATGGATGGATAGTATACATCATGTTGTTTTCGGTGGTATGTGGCACGTCACGTGGATCATCATGGTTGATGAGAAATGAATTTTTGAAGATAACAAAATGAATTGAAGAAGGAATTACATGTAGGCCCTGAAGATAATTAAAGAAAAAAATTACAAAATAAGAAAGTGTCAGGTCGGCCCTAATGATAAAATGAAGTGACATAAATGGTATAAATAAACATCATTATACATTAATTTTGACACAAGTCGAATTTCAAAGGGAATAAGAAGTAAAAGAAGGTCGGATTTCAAGGGAGGATGAAGTCTTTTGGTGATGTGTTCTAAGGTATGTTATTTTCAGGTCATCTTACCATTTTTTCTATAACTTTTTTTCTAGAAATATTCAGATGGTGAAATCGCTATGGTATTGAGAATACATATCAGGGTACCTCTGGTAAACATTTCAGCTCTTGATTCACTATAATTATGGAGATACACTATGTGGAAGATAGGGTTTGTGACCAGTCCTAAAGCTAGCCAATAAACAGGTGTTCTGGGTAAAACAGTCATAACTTCTTCATAGAGAATCCAACTGAAGTGGGACAACTTCCATTGGAAAGAGTACAGATATTGTTTTCTTGTGTGTGATTTTCAAAATCAGATGTTAAATATTGAGCGCGGGGCATGTTGTACAATTTGGGTCTTCTGAACGGACCAGAATTGAATAAAGTCTACCATTCTTTCTATAACCTCTTTTTGAGGAGGATTCAAGGAGTGAAAATTGGAGGAGTTTCAGATAATATATTGAGTAATATTATCTATAGTATTAGAGTACTACAAGAATTGAAGAATTGCAGAAATTGAAGTCTCAGGAAGCATTATCAGACTCTATGTGATGATTGGTTGATGGTGATGATTTAATGTAAAGTTTTATTATCTCTCATATATTCTTGGGTGGAAGGAAGGGGAAA